>JADRCD010157897.1:0-13165 GCA_019843815.1 Montemys delectorum | reverse complement strand
AAAAATGTGGCCAGGTGGGAAATGGAGTTTGTGGGGTGGATTCATTTTTTATATTCCCGCAACACTTAACTATAACCCTCTATAAATTAAAAATGCCAGTTACTTACTTCCTGCATACAATGGTGCAGAATATACACTATCATTTCCAAAGGAAAAACATCAGGGTATAGTGAAGAAATACTGGACCAAAGCAAGCCCAAACCCAGTGAGACAAGCTCCAAAAACTGTTGATCCATGTCTGATGTCAAAGGACTTAGATGTCTCTTCTCTTCAAGCTTTTCTGCTTGTAACATACAAACAGCATCTCTCTCTTGAGCCAGTTGCACTCTGTATGTGGATCTCTCCATGGTAAATATCCCATGGCTCTGGCACCTTTAACATCTTGAGGTCTTCAATGGCATCCAGAATCCACTCTCAGGGCCTAAAGTAATGGTTTCTCTGAGGGGCTTCATGCAAGGACCGCCCTGCCACAGATTACCTGGCCTGAATGTCTCTCCTTAACCACAGAGGGAGATTTTACAACCCCTTTACTCAGCTATCCTTCCTGACTCTAAAGCCAGACCTACAAGGATGATGCTCCCAAGTTTGACTGCTACCCTTGAATGTAGCCTAGCCCTTTGGATTACATTTATAGCCATTTTGGCTTCCTGTTTTTGGGTTTTTTTGTTTGTTTGTTTGTTTGTTTGTTTGTTTTTGTTTTCTCGGGGCGGAGGTTGTTTTTAGGAAAAAATGATTAGGTAGAAAGGTTAACTGGATGGGGTTTTGCCTTAAGGGCACCCCTCCCTTTATTTCAATGCCAGTCAGGTTTCACTTGAATTTCTGCATTACATTTGCTGGTGCTCTTGTCCTCTTCAAACTGTACATTTTGTATTTCCTTTTGCCTCACTTGTTCTTTTTAATTGTAGAAATACATACAAGTGGTCACTAATAACCACACAACAGAGTTATCATTCAGCTGTCTTGACTTCCTCTACCAATTAAATTAATCCATCCCTTTTCTATGTAGGCTCAGGCAGGGCAGAAGTTACCCCTGCATTCTTCACTAAAATATCACAATAGTCTCTAGGCTAAATTTCCAATGTCATTCACTTCTGAAACTGGTCAAATTGGGTCTCCATTTCTTCACAATTCTCAGCATTACTGACTTCCAATCTCCTACCAGGTGTCCACTTCAACTCTGCTTACAGCATTCAACTACTTTCCCACTCCAATGTCTCCAGGTCTTCCATTTTCCCACCAAAATAGTACATCAGGTTCTTCAGAGCTGTCAGGAATGTGTTACAAATATGTCACATGCTTGTGTTAAAAAAAAAAAAAAGAGCAGGAACTAACATAGAATGATGGGGTTTGTGTTTTTAATGTCTAATGAAATGTTTATAAATAACCCAACTATAATAGTTAAAAATATTAATTAAGTTGATATTAATGGACTCTTAAGTAATCACTGTTTTATAGTTTGTGAGTCAAAACAATTCCCACAATCTGTTAATGACCTCCAATTTTAAACTTATACCAAATAGTAGGCATTTACTAAATGACTTAGATCATTTCCAAGTAAGACACTTATAATATTCATTACTAAACATAAATTTAAACTTTAATTCTTTTTACTTCTTCCTTTTACAGAGAGACTAAAAATATTTGACTCTAGTTATAGGTATTTTATAGGTTATATTGAAATGTATAAAGAAGGCTATAGACCTTGTAACACAGGATGCTTAGAGAGAGTGTTGTATATAACAACATGCCACAATGTGACTGCTCATGCAAGTCAACATCACTGATGGTAGAAATGAATTACAATCAGAATGGATATTCTCAAAAGAAACCACTAAGGATTAATGAAGATGATACTATTGTTTGAAAAGTGCAACTCTAGGGTATGTGCTGAAGGACTTTAAGTCAGCACACCTCAGAGATACTGACAGATCTTCATTTACCACAACACTGTTTATAAACTAGCCAATATATGCTATCATTAGAGGAGCTTGCCAACAGATGGATGGATTTTAAAATGTGGTACATGTGCATATAGTGGAATTTTATTAAGCTATGCCGGAAAATGGACAGATGTAGGAAGTGAGTGAAGGTTTGAGTGGATGTCTATTGTTGTCATTGACACAGCCACATCCAGGACCTCAGTGCCTCAGACCCATGAGAACTTGGCAAAGGCTTTCCTGGATAAGGTCCAAAGGTATGACCAAGGCTTCCTTTGGCCGGAGTGCAAGTGTTGAAGGTGTGTACTGAAAATGTCTATCATAGCTTTTTATCTGACAGCTTTTACACCCTGAAGACTACTGTCCTATAAAAAGTACTCCTACTGAGATTAGCTAATCTTGCTTCTTCATTCAGCTGTATATAATAACCCTGCCTCCTTATTTATCTATATGTAATACTCCTACATCCTTGTTCAATACATTGCAAAGACCCACTTCCTTGTTCAACTTACATAATAAACATGTTGAGTTGCTAGGATACTGTGGCTTCTCCATCAGAGAGCCCAGACTACAAAATCACAGCTCTTCTGATTGTCCAGGTGTTTGTCTTTCCTTCATTGTCTCACAGCCATAGTCAAGCCAGTCCTTGGATCTATGTGTGATGTGGCAGATAGAACTGAGGATCTTTATGTTAAGCAAAATAAGTCAGACTCAAAGATAAATACCATGTGTTTTTCAAATATGTGGAATCCACATTTAAATACACAGATCCACCATATGTGTACACATGAGATTAAAGCAGAGGGAGGGTATATCTATTTGAAGAAAGAAGGAGACCAGAAGTTGGGGGGAGGGGGAACTCAAGAAGGGTTGACAAAAAGGCTGGAATGAGCAAAGTATGATATATATGCACAAAATGTCATTGTTTTTGCCTGCTAACTCAAAACATTCATAAAGAAAAGCCAGAATGCATAAAAAAGAGGAGTATGCAAGCAATGTAGGGTATGCTTTTCTAAGGAGAGAGCTCTGTTCTAAGGCAGTGAGCAGTATTTCTAAAATGATAAGGAAAGACAAGTAGAATGAATCCTGAGTGGATGTGGAAACCTAAAGCTTTCCAAAAGCAATTATATTTTGTGTAGTCCAAGCTATCCACGTCTGAATACATGTACACTTAAGGTTCTTTTAAAAAATGATTTCTAATACCTATGGTGCTGCGATATAAAGTGAAAGCGTCCCGCTTTCCGTGTGCTCCACCACATGTTTTGCAAAGTTTTCCTGGGTTATTGGTGTGTTGTTCTTAATAAAGAATTTGTAAAAGGTTTGTTTGTGTGTCTTATTGGCTTATTTGTTTTTTAACTCTCTGAGTAATCTGCATGGGAAACACTGTTCCAGTTTGCTTTCTATTCTGTGATAAAACACCACCACTGAAAATAGTTTGAGGAGGGAAAGTTTTATTTCAGCTTACAGATTGAGACGGTCTTGCAGGGAAGTCAGGCCAGGTCATCAAGGCCGGAATCCGGAGGCAGAATCCGAAGCAGAGACCACCGGCTGGCTTCTTCCCATATGGTTTGCCCAGACTGCTTTCTTACACAACTTAGAACCATTTGCCCAGGGATGGCACCATACACAGTGGAAGGGGCCCTCCCACATAAATAACTAAACAAGAATATGTCCCACAAACTTGTCTACAGGCCAGTCTAATAGAGCCATTTTCCCAATTGCGGTTACCTCTTCCAAGATGATCCTAGCTCGTGGCAAATGGTCAAAACTCATATTTTATATGTTTGTATAATAATTTCCTATCTGTCATGATGACTTGATTACGTGCCTAAGAGAACTGAGTTGTCTCGCTTTCTAAGACAGACAAGTTTCTAATTATTTTAATATACATGTTACTTTAAACTTACTTTTAAAATATTTTTGTCACTTTGGCTAAGTAGATAACTGTGCATGATTTCACAGTGCCCTATGAATCAAAATTCAAACCTATAGATAATTTTTGACCTTTTGCTGTTCTAGAATACAAATAAATATATTGTATACATTTTGAATATAGACACATTGCAATCTGCTTTCTCCTAATATCAAGTTTTATCAAAACATTAGATTCCAGACTAACTTTTAGTGTTTCTTTAGGAATCCCCGAAAAGCCCTAAAATTCTTGTGAGACACAAATGATATGGCGTAATTACAAAGGTTTAACAGCATAGGAAACATTTCCCAATAAGAAGAGATCCATAACCTTCCCTAGGTCAGTGTATACAAGCAAAGTGTTAATAGTACGTATGTTTTCAGAATTACATTACATTTCTCAAATTTAGTACACATTCTTACCAATACATTCAGTACTCATGGTATGTTTCAGAATAGTGCTATCCTCAGTCTACTTAATGTTTAAGAAGTTCTAAGTACCAGATTTTCTTGTAAGCTGTGCTATATGCTGGGTTAAGAGTGTGTGTGTCTGTGTTTGTATGCGTGTGTTCCTGTTCATGTATAAGTGTGTACATACGTGTGGAGACAAGAGGTTGATGTTGAGTGTCTTCCTTGTTTGCTTTGCACCTTATTTTCTGAGACAGAGTCCCCCATTGAACCTGGTGCTTATCAACTCGGATAGACTGGTTGGTGAGAGACTTTCGAGGACCTACTTGTTTCAAGTCCCCTGTGGTTGGTTACAGCCAACAGCTTCCATGCCTGGACTCAGGTCATCAGGCAGTATATCAACTGAGTCATCTCCCAGCTCTAATTTGTGCTGATTTATAATGAACTCTCACAAGCCTTCCAGCCTTTTAAAACTTCTTCATTTACATGCAGTTGAAAGGTATATAGAATTAGCCTGGTGCACTTCCAAAAGCCTCTGTGATCACCCGTGATCCAGAATGCTCTGTCTTCAGTAAAAAAAAAAAAAATTCATCTCAGAGACTCATGGAAATGACTGCGGCAAGAACTATGATGCACAGATTTCTGTAGATACAATGTCAGCACCTTGACAGGGTGCCGACAGTCTGCATGAAGATTCCCCAAACTCAAGAGAAGTGAGTGACTTCCCAACATTCACCCAACACCAAGAACAGCCATGATTAATAACATGAAATCATGTGGATGGATGAAGTATGGCTAAATCGTTATGGTTTTGTGGAAGCAGTGATGGCTCTTTAATGTATTCTGGAGGAATCTGAGGACTGTGGTTCTCTTGTCTATAATTTATAATGATTTAGTAAACGAGGCTTTGTGAACAGAAACAAAACATCTTGCTCTTCCAGAACTGGGAATTCTTGTTGACCAGGTCTTTATTTACTGCAACTTAGCTATTTGCATTGGACAATCTCTTTCCTTGTGATAGAAACAATGGTTAAGTAATTGGTAAAGGCACTGACTAAAATGTTACACTGAAGTAACTGTGTATGAAATCAGACAGAACTTTGATCGTTTTAAGTAACTAAGGTTGACTTTATGGGAGCAATGCTTACAAAATTGTTGGGTATTGGACTTCAGGGTTCTCTGTTCACAGGTGAGTCAGAAGGGCCAAGTACTGGTAGGTAAAGAATCTTAGCATGTGGAGGGGAGTTTTTACAGCAAAGATATTTGCCTTAAACTGTGGGTATCATAAGAAATCCAGAGCCGTGTACATGGCTTGGTTTCTAGACTGTATCCCATTTAAAAATCCCACTTGAGATTGCATAGACCAAGTCACCAAAGCATACTGTGTGGTCACTCACCATCCTTAGTATTTTAATTGGGCATCGTCTAATTGCTTATTTTGTTAAGAATGATACTTTTACCTTCATTAGTTTGATCAAAGAGGGAAAGAACTACAGAGAACATTATGTGTTTCAAAAGAAACTGATAAGACACCCCTGGGAATGATCAGAGCCAATTTTTTTTTTTGTTATTTTTGAGGTCCTACAGAGTTAGCAAGCAGGATCAGACCCTTCTATCTTTGTCACTTTCTGCTAAAATTTTAAATACTTCTAGTTTCCTTCAATACCCGACAATAATGCTTTAATATTTCCTACTTGCTCCACCCCCTCTCATACTTCATATCACCGAGAACTAGAACCTTAGTTTGCAGATCACCACATTGTCTTGTGTACAAGAAAGTCACCAAGCACCTAAAGGAGCTCTCTGGACCACATCCAGGCAGCTTCAGAGTTTGTATGAGTGACTGAGACCTAGACAGTCTCCATGCCTGTAGTTCTCACCCTGCAGGGCATTTAGTAGGTGCTCACAGAAGCCCATCCCTTCCACGTTCTGTGGTACTGACGCTGATTGCCTGGGAGATCTGGGAAAGCCAATCAGACTGACCCATTGTCCTCCCTTCACTATTTAGGACCAAGGTCAGCCCAGCTAGACCTCTCAACTGACTGTCCTTGGGACTCAGAGATGCTTGCCTGTTCCTGTCTTTCATCTGGGACTTCAGTCTCACTCCAATCTGTGCTCATCTTTTTCCTATGAAGAGCCCTCAGCTCTAACCTGTCTCTTTTCTCTGCAACATTCAGCCAGAATTTTGTCTGAAATTTCTTGAAGAGCTTGAAATGTAGGGAAAGTAGAGGTCTTCCAAAGGGACAAACAAACAAAGAACAAAACAAAACAAAACAAAACAAAAACCAACCAATCAATCGAACAAAGAACCAATGATGGGTGCTAACAGTAATAACAAAAACATCTCATCTCAAAGACTCTGAAGTAGAGTCAGCCCCTTCAACTCTCCTCTCGAATAGTCGGAGGATTCTCCAGGAGGGCCAGAAACCGATCTCTAGTATTGGATCACTGGGAAAAAAATAATGCTAAAAAAACCTCATTTCATTCTCACCCACCAAATTTTTGTCTTCAGCCCTTTTGCTAAGTCAACTTGTTAACCTTTACTTGTAGTTGCTCCGTGAGTTACTCATTCTCGAGTGCCCCTCTGTGTGTGTGAACAAACTGTCTTTTCTCCTGAGGATCTGTTCATTGTGAGTCTGTGGCTTCCAGCTTCTCAAATAGGAGTGCAGCTGAAAAGTTTTGCTCCCCACATTGTTCTCCTATCAGTAAAATCCTAACAACTTTCACACAGAGCATGAGATACGGAAGTAGACAAAAGCAACTAACTGTGCGATGGCTATTTCTAAAATTGGCGATGATGAAAAATGCGCAGTGATGTTGGAGGACATGCCGTGGAGATGCAGTCAAAAGAGGGCAGCCTTCAGAAAGAACGGAGTCCAGGTCAAACTCCGTAGGTGGCTACAGTTCAGTTCCTGGGCTCTGCAGGAGACAGACAGGGACGTGTTCAGATGATAAATGAACTCTCACCGAAGGCTTGTTGTGAGGACAAGATGAATGATCCATGCAGAGCCTACATCTCAGATCCCACAGCATGCAAGTGCTTGGCTGTTAACGACTGTTATTGTGAGCTTGCTCTATAATCCTGAGCAAGCTATCTGATCTTTCTGAGGCAATTTACTGTAGCAGGACACATATGGATATTTGCAGTAGCAAAATCTAAGTAAGGCATTGTGTTGTTTGTTACAGTTTCTACCAAATAATAGGTTCTCTGTGATTGGTACTTTAAGCTCCACTGTAGATCATAATAAGATCTAATGCAGTGAGTTTTGTATGAGACAGAATATTCTCACAAAAACATTGGCATATGGTTTCTTTAGAATAGAGATTTTGAGGTGACCTTAAAACTACAACTAATCTTTAATGTGGTCTATTAATGGTTTTCTAGACATGCTTCCCTACTGAGACCTGGTCCATACTCCATCTATCAGCCCTCACCTCACGGTCCATTTCAAACGTTCTGGACTGGTGAACTGATGGCCTATAGTTGCCTAAGCTCTTCATTCAGAATTACCTAAAAAAAACATGGTTCTTAGCCCTGCTCTACAATTGCTGGGGAAGGTCTTGGCTAGGCTTAGATGTTATTAACACATAAGCCAGGGTGTGGCACCAAATCATGCAAATGAGGCTCTGGTGGAGCCAGCCCAGTTATGGGCTGAGCAAAGAGACATAAACACACATACTGACACCAACCACACGGGCAAATGGGAAAGGAATGAGGTCCTACATTCTCAGAAAACTAGAGGAAGTTCCTTGGAGACCAACTTCTTCCATCCAGGTCTGAGGGGACAGGAATATACCAGGGCCAGGGTCATGGATCCTTTATTGGGATATTGTCAGAGAAGGAGCCACTTTAAGGTTTCTTCCATTTTAATCCTTCAGTTTATTCCTGTGTAGTTAATGTCCTCAGCCACATGGTTTTGAATTGCACTGTTTCTTTAGCAACTTCGCAGAACCACTGGAGTTTGGCTGCATCTCTTTCCATTTGCAGAACAAGTAATTCTGAGGACCTGGTAACACAAATCAGGGACGAATGAGAGCGTGTAGTGTTTGCTGTAGAGACAGCAACTCCTAAACAAACTCTACTGCAGATACAGCACGTTATATGTTTTGTATCTAATCTTTAATTTCACAAAATAGTGTTTTATTAGCAATATTTTAAAAATGAGAGAAAGGGGACTATAGAGATGGATCAGCAGCTAAGAGCACTTGCTGTTCTTCCACAAGACCTTAGTTTGATTGACAGAATCCACACTGGGCGGCCTCACAACCAACTGTAACTCTAGCTCCAGGGGATAGCATAGCTTGCTCTGGCCTTCCAGAACACTCAGACAGGTAGCATGTAGCAGAACGAGAGAGAGAGAGAGAGAGAGAGAGAGAGAGAGAGAGAGAGACAGAGGACTGAGAGAGAGACAGAGACTGAGAGACTGAGATAGACAGAGAGACAGACACACACACACACACACAGAGAGAGAGAGAGAGAGAGAGAGAGAGAGAGAGAGAGACAGAGAGAGAGAGAGACAGAGACAGAGAGAGAGACAGAGAGACAGAGAGACAGAGGAGAGAGACAGAGAGATCTAATGGAGATGATGTTTGATTGTGATAGTCAAGGTGGGTTGTTGGGGGATATAGATTCACTTGTCCAGAATCACACAGAATATGCCAGAACAGCCGGGCAGTGGTGGCATACACCTTTGATCCCAGGACTTGGGAGCACAGGCAGGCGGATTTCTGAGTTAGAAGCCAGCCTGGTCTACAGAGTGAGGTCCAGGACAGCCAGGGCTACACAGAGAAACCTTGTTTCAAACAAACAAACAAACGAACAAACAAACAAACAAAAAACAGAATATGCCAGAACATAGCTTCATCCTGCTTAGGAAATGAAGCCTTGGCCATAACTGGTCAGAGGAACCTGATGACAGAGCTACCCCTCTCTGAGGACAAAGGCAAGTGTGTTAGTTACCTGGTGATGGAGAGCTGGGGTCCTTTCTACTTACCACTTTAGCTGTGGAACCACAATGGTCTCATCTGCCTAACAAGATAATCAAGACAGAATGAATTCTACAGGATGCCAGTAGGCATTAGGACAAGGCTGAACACTGTTGTTGTGCTTCCAAACACAGGGAAGACTTCAACGAATTAAATATGGGGACTGGATAGGCAACCTTTCAAAAGATGAAATAAAGAGGCTACCAACCGGAACCAGCTGACTAGAAAAGGCACTCTGTAGGTGGGGGGTAGGAAGGGGCGGTGCATGACTGGAGTAGATAGAGGCAATGCTGATGTATGAGCAAGACTATGGCTTGGATACACAGCCCACACCGACAAAGAAATCTTGGATTAGGACCCCCCAGAACTGAATTTTAGAGAGTAGTTAACTGGGATGTATATTTTGGGAGAATAAGGGAGAAAGCGGATGGGAGAAGCAGTAGCTTCCTTGAGCGATTACACCTTATACACAATGGTAACAGAACATTTTCATTCAAAGAACAGCTTCTGTTGCACGGTGCCAGAAAGAGAATCCGTCCAGTCCCCTTTCTGCTGCTTCTATTTCCAGTGTTAGCCAGAGAAAAGAAAACAAACACATCTCTGGAACATACTACCATCATTCTCCATTCTCATGGAACGCTGCTGTCTTTTTCCTTCCCCCTCTTCCTTCTGGGGAGACTCTGTGCACACAGGGGAAGACCCAGATTCCAAGGCGCAGAATCCCGCTTTAGTACTCTCTGAACCTCTTCGCTGTGCTGCTTCCGCCACCGCGCGGCGACATGCGGAACCGCTGCCTTCAGGCCCGCGTTTTACTTTTGGCAAGAACCCCACCCCACGAGAGCATCATCCGTGTTGGATATTAGTAAGCGAGGACCTACATGAGCAGATAAAGAGCGTCTTGGTTCGACTATTCCAGGCGTGTAGTGTTTAGAATCAATCGGAAGCTGCTCGAGAGGAGCGCCGCTTCGCAGAGTGGCTTTCCTGGATCTGGGCCAGTCTCTTCTTAGCACGAATTACAAATAAACAAGGAGGATTCCTCTGAGGCACAGGCTGTATCGGCGGATCTGCTGTGACAAGAGCGCTGCTGCTGACAGGGTGGGTCTAGACCCGGTTTGGCATCTCTACTGTGAAGCAGCAGCCAGCAGCATCCCGCAGAGAGCCAATTCAGCATTCCCAGAGCTGTTTTTCTCTTCTAAGACAGAAGTTTCTTCTCTCCCCCTTCCTTACTCTTTCTGAACAAGCAAAATGACTTCTCTTAGGCCCTTTGAGAGATAGGGCATGAGGCCTGCCCCGGGGAGCCTTGTGCCTAAGTGGATAACGGTTCTGCCTTTAGCAAACCTCTGTCCTTAACTTCACAGTGGGCCGAAGTCACCCAGCAAAACATGTTCCCTTCATTTAAACTGTTTGCCTTATAAGTGTCCAGGCAACCTTTCAAACACCAGGACAGCCAGAGCTACTAAGCCATCCACAAGTAGAGTGAGGACAGATATGGGTGACCACAAGTCCTGGGGAGGAGGTTGGCGGGGGCGGGGGGAGGGGGCGGGGAGAAAAAGGAGGAAACTGAGATCTGAAAAGCAGAAGGGGAGAGGGGTGGAGTCAGCTGGCCAGTGCCACATGATTGCTCAGCTGGGCTATTGTCCACTACCCAGAGGAAAACGGGGCAGCCAGAAAGGGGTCCTCCTCTAGGGGGCCTTAGATCCAGAATACTGTGTGAGAGAGAACAACAAAAAGCCTGGAAAATGACAGTCTGGGGGAAGAAGCTTCCAGCCAGGGTGTCAGTAACAGAGCCCCTTAGGGGAGGGAAGGAAAGGGCACCCCGTGCAGGAGCAGCAGGGGAAAATCGACTTCCTTTGACTTCAGGTGCTCTGTGAATCAAGCTCATGTGAGTGGGAATCTCAGAGTCAGGATTAGTCACCTAGAACCTTGATTCAATTTAACAAATTATTCGAGAGTTTCATACAGGAACACAGTGGACTTATACACCAGTCGTTCTCCTTCCTCTGCACATTCCAGCTCCTGTGTGTTCCAGCACTCCCACCCTGAATTAGTATCCCTTCTTATTTAATTGTGTGTGTGTGTGTGTGTGTGTGTGTGTGTGTGTGTGTTTATGTGTGCATAACTTACTGAGTCCAATTAGTACTGGCCTTTTGTTTGTGTGTTTACATCTGATCATTTAGGATTGGAGCTCCTTCCTGAACAACAATCAATCAATCAATCATCAAGCAAGCAAGCAAGCAAACAAACAAACGAACAAATGGGTTCTCCCTTCCTCAACAGCCACTAAGTATCTACAGCTCTTCATCTAGGTGTGGGGCCTTATGAAAGTTTCCTTCGTTCATATTGACTCTGGTGTGGTCTTTGCTTTCAAGCTTGTGGGCACAATGTCATTGTCCTGCCCAGAAAACACTATTATGTACCAGTTATACTGATCCTCAGGATCTTATACTCTCTCCAATTATCTTTAGAGATGTTCCCTGAGTCTTAGGTACAGAGTCATCCATGTCCCACTTGGTACTGGGAACCTTCAGGCCATTTGTAATCTATATTTTGATCAGTTGTGGATCTCTCTACCAGTTTCCCTGTGCTACAAAAAGTGACTTTGCTAGATGAGAGCTACATTTATCTATAGAATAAGGGTAAATCTTTACAGGGCGGTAGGAAACAACATCAATTGAGTAACATGGTAGCAGCATCTGAAGTACATGATCTCTCTATCTGAGGGCTCTTGGCTAGATTTACCGTATCAGGCATGAGTTCCCCCCAGTTGGTCAGGATCTATGCTACATTAGATAGTTGTTGGTTACCAAGATACAAGTATCACTGCTATGTCACTCAGAATGTCATTGTGGTGGTTCATGGGATTTAGAATTGGATGGGACTGTCACGAACTTTCATTGCATTTTTTGACAGTATGAGAGCTCTCAGGAGGATGTTTTCTGGTCAGTATCAGCTTCATTTCTGTAAGTCCCATGGCCAAATTATGTGGTGACTTTAGCAACGGGGACTTAACATCATTCATGACAGGTGGGCAAAGACAATGGAAAAAGTCTATATTGTTGAACCCCATCCACCAAAATCTCAAAGTAAGATATCACTTGCATGGCACTATATTTGTTTTTTATTTTTTTGTTGTTGTTTTTGTGTTTTTTTTTTTGCGGATGTGTGGGAGGGGCTGGGAGAAAGGGGAGGTTCGTTAGTCTATGGTTTCTGGGGTTAGCATTAACCCACCATTAAAACTACAATCCATCTCTATGTCTGTTTTCTTCATATCATCACTTGAATAAACAAATTCCCACATAGTCATGGGCATTTGAAAACTTGGTCCTCAGATAGTGGCTCTGTTTAGGAAGGTTTAGGTGGTACTGTATGTCACTGGGGGCCAGGCTCTAAGATTAAAAAGCCTTGTGTACTTCCAGTTTAAGTTTTCAGCTTTCTATATGTGGTTCAGGATTTGAGTGCTTAGTTTCCTGTCCCTGCTACCATTTGCTGCTGTGCTGTATCTCCTGGACATAGCCTTTTGTCCTCTGGAACTGTGGGCATGGATACACTCACTCTTCTTCATAAGCAGTCTTCGTTGTGGAATCCAATTGCAACAGCAGAAGAGCCGATTCCAAGCAACTATTTGTATTTTCTTGGACTTCTGTCAGTTTACTTTATTTGTTTTAAGTTCACTGAGGTATTTGCTCATGAATCATGTGTATAATTGTTCTTGTAAATTCTGTGTGCTGAGGTTAACATTTATATAGGACTGGTAGTCCTGGGGAAGATGCCATGCTAACTTGATACTTGAGTTTTCCTCTCCTCTCCTCTCCTCTCCTTTCCTTTTCTCTTTCCTTTTCTCTCTCTTTCTTTCTTTCTTTCTTTCTTTCTTTCTTTCTTTCTTTCTTTCTTTCTTCTTCTTCTTCTTCTTCTTCTTCTTCTTC
>JADRCD010157896.1:0-31365 GCA_019843815.1 Montemys delectorum | reverse complement strand
CCCCCCCCCCCCATCATGGGCTGTTAACTGCTCATCTTAATTTCTTACTAAGAGTTTAAATAGAGCTTAAATCCCACATTGACTCCCATTATGTGGAGCAATGGGGCATTACTTGAGTCTAAGGATGAGAGCTATGTGTCATAACACTTAATATATACTCAAGTGTCTTTATGCATTAGTGCATTAGGTGTGTATTATGATATTGCTAAGTTTCAATTATCCTCTAAGTGAAAAAGGTCTTCATCTTTTCTTCCGTTTACTTGTTTATTTGAACTTTATTTATTTATTTTTTGCCACAGATGCAGAGAAAGACCTTTAAGTAGGTACTAATATCTAGCATACTTGGGGATAAATGTTAATTGAGAATTTCTTACAAATTGTGTCAAATTTAATGAATAGTACTGTTGATGCCTATTTGAAACTAAAATAAGATCATGAATTATTTTGCACAATTGAACATAATGGCCAGTAAATGTCTAGGGATATTTGAACTAATCAGTGATGACTTAATTGTACTAAGGATTAGTTTCCATTTCCTCCACTCCAAGTTTCTCGTAGCTCCCCTCATGACTGGATTCATTCCATTTTCTCATTAGAAAAGAAGAGAATTCTAAGAGATAACAGCAAATCATAACAAAATAAAATATAAGCTAAAACAAAAAGCACCACAATGAAGTTAGATGAGGTATACCAACAGATAGACAAGAACCCCAAGAGACAGCTCAAGAATCAGAGACCCACTCATTCGCACACTCAAGAGTCTCATCAAAATACTAAACTGAAAGCTGTAATAGATGTGTAGAAGACCTGGTGCAGGCTTATGCAGGACCTGTGCTTGCTGCTTTAGTTTCTGTGAATTTATATGAGCTTCACTCAGACAGTTCAGTGGGCCTCATTCTCCCGGTGCCCTCCGTCCCCTCTCTCTTCTTGCTTCCTCTTTTGAGGGGCTCATTGAGCTATGGTGGGAGGGATTTGATGACGACGTCTCACTTAGAGTTCTCTGTCTTTGTGTGTGTGTGTGAGTGTGTGTGTGTGTGTGTGTGTGTGTGTGTGTGTGCACGCGTCTGAAATGTCTAGATGTTGGTCCTTGAATTCATTCCCATCTGCTGCAGGAGGAAGCTTCTGTCATAATGGCTGAATCTATGAGTATAGCAGTCATTTTATCACAACTTTTTTTGTCATATTCCTTAAAATTTATAAAATATTATAACAATAAAATGGTATTATAAAAGTTGTTTGATATAAAACAATCAATTTAACAGCGTTATGTAGATGCTTGTCTACAGCAATACTGCAAATACATACATTTTTCTCAGTTAAATTTCAAATAACTCCAAACATATTAACTGTATATTTCAAAATAATACATCACTACTAGTATTTTCTTAAATGAACATAAATATGTAAAGTCTTTTTGTTTGTTTGTTTTGTATTTAGTAGAGTTTAAAATCTTGGCTCTTTCTGTGGTACAAGCTCAAAATAAGAACAATTTTTAGACATTGGATTTCGTTGTAATAAGGCTGTACTTCAATGACCCTCAAATCACCAAAGGATTTTACCTCCATCGTAGCTAAGCTGAGAGTTGACAGTTCTGCTGTGCCAAGGAATGAACTATAGGCACGATTTTTGAATACAGACTTCCTGCTATGGTCAAAGCTATTTGACTTGAGTGAGTGACTTTATTCTCAGGCCACAGAGAAAAGGTTACATTCATTTAAGAAATGGTGTGCGTATTAAGATAGTCTATCCATAAAGTCACTCACCAACTGTTTCAATGAACAATAGTTCTGCTTGGAGGGTGGCACAGACATTAGGTGTTATCACAACTTTTTTAAAAGACCAGTTATGTCTCTGAAGAAAGTATTTTCAATCAAAGGGCCTTTCCATCTCAAAGAAAGTACTAATGAGTGGTTAAAAGTGCATATTGCTCTTCCAGTGAACTGGAAGAATTCTTGTTCCAGTATCTATATTAGGTGATTCACAACTGCTTGGAAGTCTAGTTACAGGGGCATGGGATGCTTCTGGCCTCCATGGGTACATGTGTATGTGTGCATGCTTAGGAACACACATTTAAAAATTATAAGAGTAAGTCTGAAAAAAGAGATGTAGCAACGAGATCCCATTTGTTGATTGTTGATCTTCTTATACTACTAGATTCCTATAAAGAAAATCTGTACCTGTGCCTATAAGTTAGTGTTTATTCCATACTTTCCCCTTACCTGTTTCAGGTCATAAGTTGAGGTGACAATGCCTTTGAACTTGAATTTTGTATAGAGCAAGAAAGAATAATTTCATTTCATTCTTCTACACGTTGGTAGCCAGTCATAATGGCAATAGTTACCTATACAAGACCTACATAAGATCAATCTAATCAAAATCCCAGCACAGATGGGAGAGGGCCTCATGAAGTCCATTTCATAAACAGAGGATGTTGGGTAGTTGAAGGCTTGTAGGATAGGGGGAGTTAGTTTTCTTCAGGGACTTTGTCCCTGTTATGCTTCCTATATTCCAATGTACATGATGATCTACCCTCATGAACATGGTGAAGTAACTCTTTGGATTCAGTAGGCTGTTGAAAGAGCATCTGAAGTTGAAAGAGAGATGTGGGTGGGCTTAGAAGTTCTGGAAGGGAAGAGGTGAGTTAATATGATCAAAGCACATTGTATCAAACATGTGTGAAACTACCAAATAATGGCTAAAAATCACAAGACATACATAAAGTTGAACCACCATGAAAGGTTATTTCTGGCTACTATCTATCACACAGGCAAGGAGAATTTGACCATTGCATGACAGTCACTTTTATAAAGGTTGTTTAAAGAGTTTTAAATGGATGCACATGCTGTTGAAGGCTCCATTAAGCAAAGAATAAGTAAAAACATACAAACAAACACAAACAGACTTTTAGCTTTCAAACTTCTCAGTTTCTTAGGGTGATCAGACACAAACTGAGGGCAAATGCTCCCGTGTGGATTTGAGAAAGTCCTATACAGGCAAAAAAGAAAGGATAAAATCTCCGCTTTATTCACTTCATCTTTTGGTGGGCATCATGGCAATATTTTCTTCTAGTATTTTATTAGTGATATAATTTCTCATGGTTTTAGAAAATCATTTTCTTTTTAAAATAGATTTTATGTATGCATACATGTGTGTCTCTGTATGGCAAGTGAATATATGTGCAGGCAGTACCTTCAAGGCCAGAGATGCAGTTAGATCACCTCTCCAGCTGGAGGTAAAAGTTCATGTGAGCTGCCTAATGTGGTTTCTGAGAACTGAAGTCAGGTCTCCTGAAAGAGCACTTAACCACTGTACCTTGTCTCCAGTCACTTTGCAAATTTTTTATTATTGACAAAAAAGTATGTTTGATCTTTATTTTAAAATCATGTCCTGGTGGAAAAATCAAGATGTGTTGGTTGTTGACATTAGTTCAATGCCTTAAAATTCATATGCATTCATATCGATGCAAGTGGAACCAACAATAGATCACACTAGGCTCAGGTGATGCTATTCTAACTGCTCAGTCTCCTATCCTTCATTGACATTTTATAGAAGATTAGCTCAAAGGTGAGAAAGAACTATTATTCTCAGGTCATAGGGATGATGTGTGACAGGACAGAGATCCAAATCATTGCAAGACAGCTCTACAACTTAGTGTGCTTGCCACCTAATTGCACTGTCTTCTTTTTAAATTTTAACCCATTCACTGCCCACTCCCAGTTAACCACTCCCACAATCCTTCTTCGAAGCCCCCTTCCCTTCTTTGATTGGGTGGAGCTCCTCTGGGTATCCTCCCACCCTTGTACATCAAGTCTCTGTGAGGCTGGGCACATCCTCTCCCCCTAAGGCTAGACAGGGCATCTCAGCTACAGCATATCCCACATGCAGGCAACAGTTTTTGGGATGGGCCACCCTCCAGTTGTTTGAGACCCATATGAAGACCAAGCTGCACATCTGCTACAAATGTGTGGAGAATCCTAGGTTCAGCCAGTATATGTTCTTGGGTTGGTGGTTCAGTCTCTGAGAGCTTCCACAGGTCTAGGCTAGAGCCTTGTTAAAGTGAATTGATTACTGTGTCATGGATTTAAACAATATGTACCATGGTATTGCTTTGGGCTTGGCTGGAAATCCTCTTTATTTAAGATTGTGGTTAGCTTTTCGGCTCTTTGACTCATGTTTGTGCTGCTAGAACTGAGGCTTTTAGTTTAGAAGGAAAGTCTTTCAGACCCCCAGAGCACACCTTGAACTGGTTTTTCAAAAAAAATTGAAGGAACTGAAGCTGAAGTAAAAGAATTTAATTGCACAAGGACAGCAACATCTGAGACTGCAGAGGAGAGAGCATTTGAGGGTATTATTCAGGTCTGAGGAAGACCTAGCCAGGTTCCATTGACACTAAGAATAGGTCTCTCCTACTAATTTTAAACATGTAGCACAATTATATGATTTCAAGATCAAAATTGCCCTGTAATACATCTTCAGAAAATTCTGCTTCTGTTCTGTCCTTCTTCATGGTAATTACCTTGTCACTATGTATAACCATGTTTTAAGTTTTTTTTAAATATAGATAAACATGCCATATAAAAGGAAGCTTAGATAACAGACTATTATGTACTTTGTTGTTTTTATTGAATTTCTTAGAGATAACACCATATTCATGTATAGGAATCAATTTCAAGATTATATTTTGCCTAGTACTCTATTTATGGATGGCTCATAGTTTATTGAGCTGGTCCCTTCAAGTCTTTTATTATTTATAAACTTTTGCTTGTTTTTTTTTTTAAATTAACCTTTCTATTCGTTTACAACTCAAATGATATACCACTTCCCAGTTATTCCTCCACCCCCCCAATTCCACAGCCATCCTCTCCCTCCTCCCCTTTGCCTCTATGAGGGTGCTCCCCCCACACCCACCCTCTCTTGCTTTTTATATATAATTTTGTAGGAATTACTCATGCTCACAAATGGTGTTATAATTTTCATGCATGGAATGAATTTCTAATGACAGAAACTTTAAAGGGAAATGCATTTCCATTTGTTATACATACTGCAGATTTTGATTATTTCAGTTAGCTTGGTGAGGAAGTGTCTTCTAGAATTCTCTCTGACCTATGTTACTGTCGGACTTTTAGGTTTCTGTGTAATAGGTGGTAGTGCTTTATTTTAACTTTGTTTTGAACTTGTCTCATCAGATGAACTTGCTCTCCTTTCCCTCTGCATTCCTCCTTTCTCATCTTTCCTCTCCTCTTGTCGCTGAAGACATAATCTCATCCAGTCAGCTGGCTTGGAACTTGAGACTATCTCATTTCAAATTCTGAGTGCCAACTTTTCAGGCATGGGCCACCAGTCCCATTTTCTCTTTTTACAGCCCATTTAGGAAGCTTGTCCTACTACCCATTCCTAACTTTGTTCCAATTTCTGTTGGATTATGATTAATAGTTTTTGTATTTCTTAATCTGCATGCCTTTGGATCCCCATTTATAGTACATTATTCTTTTTAAAGGCCAACATCCTTTTTTGTGTTATGATAGCAGTTATAAATAATTTCTCCAAACAACACTATAAAATTATTAAACCATGGTTTATTCTTTTTTTTTTTCTGAGTTACAATTGGGTAGTTAGGCACTATTTCAGATCCTAGATTGAAATGGACTTTATATTTGTTTTTTTTCCAGTTAAAATAATGTGTTCTTGCTTACATTTAATCATATTGCATTTTATCCAGGCACATGAAAAGTGGACTGAACTCAATTTTTTTCTTTAGTCAACATGATTTCTCTTCTGAATACAAATTAAGATTTGATTAATCATTTCTAGCCACACTATAGTTTGAGGATATAGATTATAAGAATTTCAGAAGCCCCCCCTTTAAAGAAAAAGAACACCAACAGCAAATAACCCAATTAAAATGGGGTACAGAGCTAACCAGAGAATTCTCAACAGAGGAATCTTTAATGACTGAAAAGCACTTAAAGAAATGTTCAATGTCATTAATCATCAGGGAAATGCAAATCAAAACAACTCTGAGATTCCACCTAACACCTAGTAGAATGGCTAAGTAAAAAAACCAAAGGTCAGTTCATGCTGTGGAGGATGTGGAGCAAGGGGAATACTCCTCCATTACTGGTGGGAGTGCAAATTTGTACAATGACTCTCAAAATCCGTTTGGTAATTTCTCAAAAAATTAGGATTAGTTATATTCCAAGACCCACTATATAACTTCTGGGCATGTACCCAAAAGATGCCCCACTATACTACAAGGACACTTGCTCAACTATGTTCATAACAGCTTTTTTCGTTTCTAGCTAGAAACTAGAAACAATCTAGATGTCCTTCAACTGAAGAATGGATAAAGTAAATATGGTTTATTTACACAGTGGAATATTATTCAGCTATTAAAAACAAAAACATCATGAAGTTTGAAGGGAAAAATCTAGAAAAGATCATCCTGAGTAAGGTAACCCAGGCCCAGAAAGACAAACATGGTATGTACTTCCCTTTTTTTTTGTTTTGCTATTCCAAGTTATTTATTTATTTATTATCTTTACATCCTAATCACAGCACCCTTTCTTTTCCCAGTTCCACCTTGACATATCCCCTACCCCTATTCTCTCCTTCCTTTCATCTCTGAAAAGGTGGAGGTTGGCCCTGGGTATCAATACACCCTAGCACCTCAAGTTACTGCAGGGCTAAGTACATGAGGCCAGACAAGACAGCCCAGTTAGGGGAATAGGATCCACAGTCAGGCAACAGCATCAGGGTAAGGCTCCATTCCAGTTGTTGGGAGAACCACATAAAGACCAAGCTGTACAACTGCAACATATGTATGTGGGGGACTAGGTCCAGCCCTTGTATGCACTCAGCTTCTGGGAGCACCAAAGGTGCAGGTTAGTTGATTCTGTTGGTCTACTTGTGGAGCCCCTATTCCTTCCTGGTTCCTCAGTCCTTCCCCCAACTCTTCCACAAATTTCCTAAGCTTTAGAGGTATCTTTAAAGACGGATGGTCTCTGATCTTCTAGCTTTTTAACTATACTGAATTAGAATTGTAACAAAAATAAAAAGCACATAATACCTTTATATTTTTACATGTCTATGCATACTTTCCAGATGTGGAAGTAAGTTGGCATACAATGAATATATATATACAGACCTATTTGACGCAGTTCCATAGCACAATGTGTATTTAGTACTACACCAAGCAAGAGCTATGTTCTATACACCTTTCCTAATCCTTACCATAAAGCTGCAAGCCTTTGCTTTTGGTTGGTATAAAATGCAGATAAAGAAACAGGATATAAAGGGTGAAAAATTATGATTCAAGCCACATTCTCTTTCCTTTACTCTAGCATATCTCTCTTGGCCCTAATTAAGAAGGATGCTTTTTGAGATAAACATTTATATGTATTTATCTGGAGAACAAGTTCATTATCTTTGAAACATTTCTAGTTTTCCCCACATCTCTCATTCTAGACATGACAATTAAAAGTGTCCTAGAGAGTATTATTTCCTAGTTTTCTCCAAGAACATTAAAGAAAATATTTGTCAAAATATAAATCTTAATTATTTGTTTATTCTACTACAAAGTTTTAATAAAGAAGATTAAATACTCATAACTTTCTCAGATAAAATGTTGGGACAAGCAAGTTTTTACAAAAACAATTACAGCTACTTGATGTTGATGATTATAGATACTACTTAGGTGATTCAGAACACAGCTGGGTTCATCTGTCCACTCTGAAAATCAGCATGATGTCAGGGTAGTTAGAAACAAATAGAAATTCTAATTCTAATTCTTGGCTTTTCCAAAAGTGAATCCTGTCTGTATCAATGTTATTCAGACAAATCAGGAAAATACTTGTGGTGAATGATTTGGTTTTATGAAGTTTGGGATGAAGAGGCAAAACCAACCACACACTTGGTCACAGGGTAAGATTTGGGTTTGGGCTTTGGGGAAACTTAACCAGATGGGCACTTTTCTAGATTGGATGGTATCAGGGAGCGATGTAATTCTGGTATTAGGTGTCATAATACAGTTGTTCTACTAGAGAAGATTAAAGCAAGGCTAAAGTTACAGTAATATTTACTTCTATTACCCATGTCAGTCTATTTGACAGCTCTTCTGGTTTGGACAATGAATATATTGTGTCTGTGTTCAGAAACCCTACAATAAGGAGTTGATCTTTCTTTTTTGTTGTTATTATTTTCTGTCATAGGCATAGGTAGCGTTTTCTGAGATTACTATTCTATAAGAAAGTCTATTTTAATAGCATACCATCATGGCCTCAATGGTAGAAGCAGGAAAGTGTCCTGGTGTTGGATTATATTCTTCTACACTGAATAATCCACAATTTCCTCCTTTTGTTTAATTTGAACATGACTATAATTGTATTCTTAAGAGTGAACAAAGTTCCAGCTGTGTAATGAAAATATTTAAAATTTTCATTGCCCATCATGATAATTGTTTGTTATAAATACACTCAAAATGTTTTCCTTATTTTTTATAATGAATTGATGCTTTCTTTTAAAGATTTATTTATTATTATATCTAAGTACACTGTAGTTGTCTTCAGACTCACCAGAAGAGGGCATCATATCTTATTACAGATGGTTGTGAGCCATCATGTGGTTGCTGGGATTTGAATTCAGGACCTTCGGAAGAGCAGTCAGTGCTCTTAACCTCTGAGCCATTGCTCCAGCCCCTAAATGTTTTCCTTATTGAGCTCATCTTTAAATTCCATCTCTTGAGGTACAACATGTCTTCCAGATTTGGCACAAGGGAACAGAAGTTAAATACTTCATTATATTTCCTTACGTTCCATTGGACAGATTCAGACCCATCATCAGACCCTGAAAGAAGTATATATATATATATGTATGTGTATATATACATATATACACATTTTAGTTTCTTTCTATATACTTTATCTTATCTTTCTATGCATACATTTGAAAAATAATGAATTTGAGCTCTAGATAAACATACACTAATATGTATCTTACAAATAACATTCTTTTTTTTTTAAATGTATCTAAATTATTTTGCTTTTTGCTTCCCTTTCCTTTCCTTCTCCCAACTTCTCACATATACCTCCCTTTCAAATCTATGGTCTGGTTTTCATTGGTTATTGTTGTTAAATATGCATATATTTAACAATTACATTTGAATTATAAATACAATCTGCTGATTCATTTTAGTGTTGCTTGTATGTATATGGTTTTAGTGATACCACTTGGAATTTGGTAGTTTAAGGGGCTCATCTCTGGGGGACACTAATTCTTCCTTTGTTAGATCTTAGTTTACCATAGTTCTTTGCCTAGCAGTTGGGCCCTCTAGGATTTCCCCCTACATACCAGCATGTTCATCTGGTGTTGTATTTATTTAGAACTTATTTAGGTGTCATGGATGCATCTTACTTGTCATTTCTAGGAGGCACAATCTCTCAGAAGACTTGCTAGTCCCCTGGGTCTTACCATATTTCCACCCTCTCTTCTGCGTTGTTCCCTGAACCTTAGGTGAAGGGGTTATATTGTGGTTGTATTAGTTGAACATATGTGGAAAGGAAGGAAATGTATGAAGAAAAAACAGACATAGAGAGACAGAAAGATGTATTTAAAAAATTGGCTCTTCAAATTATGGAGATAACAGTCCCAAAGCTGTAGGATAGATTCTCAAGCTGGAGTTTTAAGGAAGAGTTGTATGGGGGCCTGAAAGCCACATACCTGGCACGTTTCCCTTTGGACAATCTTTTGCTCTTTCAATCTTTAAGCCTTTGTCTGATCAGGTAGAGGTTACCCATACTATAGAGCCCATGCATATAATCTCATCCAAAATTTACCAACACAAATATTCAGAATAGCATTTAAATCAAATATCTGAGCACCATGGGCTATGTAAGCTAACATAAAGAAGTGACCATCATATAGAATGTGCAATGTCTCTAAGAGGTCTTTCTCAGAACCTTGGTAATGGCTACTTAAACTTAAGACTTTATACAACAGTTTAGTTTTTTTTTTTATTAAACTAACATATATATCATTAGAATTTGTATTGTGTAAGTACACATTTGTGGGCTGGAGAGATGGCTCAGTGGTTAAGAGCACTGACTGCTCTTCCGAAGGTCCTGAGTTCAAATCCCAGCAACTACATGGTGGCTCACAACCATCTCATAATGAGATCTGATGCCCTCTTCTGGAGTGTCTGAAGACAGCTATAGTGTACCTACAGATAAGTACACATTTGTTGCATATATGTTAACCTCAGTGAAAACATCAAACATTTATCCAGAACTGATAGTTTCATATTTTGTGTGATAGGCAGGATAGTGACTATTTACATTTAAAGAGAAAGTAAACCCAAGATGAGTGATTTATGAACACTGTGTGGTAAGTCAAAGATCAAAGCATAGACATTAAATCTTCCCCATTCTTAAATCTTCCCAATCTTCAACTATAACAATTGTTGTGATTATAGAAAAATGAAGGGGTATAAGAATATGTTTTATGGGAGTGTGGTGAGGTGTGGGGGAAGGGGATGTCTTGGCGGGCTCATGCTAAGGCATCCCTTCCCCCTGAGGGATCAGCCACACCATGGTAGAGTACAGAATAGAGTTTATTCAGGGCATGGGGAGGGGAGTTAAGAGGGTAGTAGAGGAAGAGAAAGGCAGAGAGAGAGAGAGAGAGAGAGAGAGGAGAGAAGAGAGAGAAGAGAAAAGAGAAGAGAAAAGAGAAAAAAGAGAAGAGAAAAGAGAAGAAGAGAAGAGAAAAGAGGAGAAGAGAAGAGAAGAGAAGAGAAGAGAAGAGAAGAGAAGAGAAGAGAAGAGAAGAGAAGAGAAGTAGAGGCCAGCCATTACCATGTGGTGGTGGGGAGAAGGAATGAAGAGAGAGGGGGATCAAGAGAGAGAGGCAAGAGTAAGAGAGAGAGGAGGGGGCAAGCAGCCCCTTTTATAATGGGCCACGCCTACCTGGCTGTTGCCAGGTAACTGTGGGGAGGAGCATACCTAGCTGTTGCCAGGTAAATTGTGGGGGTGGAGTCCAGACTGAATACCAACACAAATTACATTAAGTCAAATGAAGCAAATCATCATTAAAACATGTAAAAAGAGAGACATTTGGAGCTAATAACACATAGTTACAGGAAAATATTTATAGTTTTACATATATTTAAAGAATAAGGAATTTTAAAACAGTCTAATTTCAATTTTTATGTCTAATTGTAATTTTATGGAACACTCAGAATTTCTGTAGTATGTTTATGAATGTGTCCTTTTATAGTAAAAAAAAAGTAAACAAGATGGCATGGTGCTATGAGTAAATGATATTTAAGGATTTTAATAATTAATTCTGTTACTGTGTGAGTAGCAAGAGAAGCATAACTGCAAACCAACCTACTGTGCCTGCTGGACCAGCTGAAGGGCAAGGCACCTTTAGTTCACCTTTGAACTAAGAGATACTGCAGAGACCCGCTAATGGCTTCTGGGTTTCTTTCAAAAGAACTGGCTGCCAAGGCATTGTGCCATAGCTGAAATCTTTTCAGGAAAACCTCAGTCTCCACTGGTATCTCAAACATTTATATACTGAATAGCAACAAATGACAACAAGGGTGTGTGAGTTAACTGTGACAGTTTTTTTAAAATTCCTTTAAAGGGATTTGTTGAGAGTAGACAATGGGGTAAAAGTGGGATCAAAGTACATTTCATATATGTATGAAATTGTGAAAGAATTTTAAAAAAGGAGCTGTATCTTTTCACAAAGAAAGTTCATGCAAAAAAAAAAAAAGAAAGTTCATGCAAGCAAATCAAAAGCATACTAGTTAATGAAAGGATCTGGGTCAAAGTTATAGAATATTCTTGGGATGTCTATTGACTAATGAGTAGCAGAATTAGGATTAGGTCTTCTTATCTTCTCACTCTCTCTTCACTTGACCTTTTCTAACTGACTTTTACTTTGTCAGATGAAGTGAGACAGAGATGTGTTGGGCTCACTAGACGAGGGAGGTAGAGCTATGGAGACATTCATAATTTGGTGGATGGTTGGGTATTTCTGAACATATCAACAAATTTCCTACATTTTTCTTTATTTCTCCAGCCTATTTTCTATTGATTCATGCTTGTTTTGTATTTATATCCACTCTTAAGAATGACAAAGAAAGAAAGGAGAAATCAAGGTGGAATCAGTATTTGGGGCAAGAAGAAATCTTTTCATTATTTTCTTGGTTCTCAAGTTTTACTGATTTAGAACAAGCAGTGCTTTTTCTTATGATAGCTTTAATTATGTTTCCTGTCACAGACATACGCCACAGGAATGGACAGAAGATTAACTTTTGTTCAATTTGGGTTGAGTGTCACTAAGTTTCCCCATTCTTATCAGCTCTAGGACGATAGTCATTTACTCTAAGAATTGCTGTATACTTAATTTATTTTTAAAGAAAATATCTCTTTCAATTAGTCATTTTAATTTTAAAATGTTAGTGAGAACAGAGTTGTATTTAGGAGGCATTTTAGAAACATATATGAATAGAGTTTACCTTAATGATATAAAATCGATATATTGCAAGCTCCTTAATATGTAAAATGTTAAACATTTTATTCTCAAATAACATGAAATAGACTTTAGTAGTTAATATTTAATACTAACAAAGGATTAACTTTCCTGAAGTCCTACCATTCTTCAAATTCTTTTCTGAAGTATATAATGCATGATAAAGATATTTTCAAGATGTCTAACTTCTTTAATGCAAGTTTTTAAAGGTAACAATGCAAGCCCCTACACCACAAGAAAGTTACAGTTTTGAAAACTAAACTGCCACTCCGAATGGTTGAGCATGATTATTTAAGACATTGTGTATGATAAGGCCGTGGAGGAAGGGAACAAAAGGGATAAATGATGTAATTATATTATAATATGATAATATAATATGTTATATATAATTTATATTATATAATACAATATAAATATATTATATTATAATATAATGTAATTATATTTAGTCAAAATAAAAGAAAGTTTAAAAGAAAAATGTCTTTTTAGTATTGTATTTGTTTTTTAAATCATCAGTTAAAATTTAATTATTCTGAAAAAATTCTGATTCAATTGGACACTGACTTGTATGAAGAACTGTGTGTTCTGTGATTTCAACATTATTTATTCCTATTTTGCAAGATACAGAGAATTCTTATTTCTTATGTATTTTCATTATGTAATATAATGGATAATTTTATGTGTTAACTTGTCCAGAATATGGAATTTCTGAAAGCTTTGATTCAATACTACTTTATGGTTTGCAGTATGATTTGTGACAGTGCTTCTAATAAAAAACAGAAATTTGAGTCTATGTGCTGAATGAATGAGATGGCTCTCCCCAGGGTGTGTAGGTACTTTTTTGTCCTAGAAGGTCAGGAAGAATGAAGTGTAGAGGGAGGAAGGCCTTGCCCCACACCTGACTCCGGACTCCATGAGCAAGGCCATTGGACTCTTCTCATCTTCTGTGTTTTTGAGGTTCTAAGCTTCTGTGTTCTTAAGTCTACAGACTTCTGGTATAACTTATAATGTATACCTCTGACTTATTTCTTCTCAGGCCTTCAAACTCTACCATACCTCATTAACATTTGAATTATCTCTTTATGCTATAAGTATTATTCATCTTAATAAAACTTTATTTTTAAAACTTTTCTGTCTTATGAAAAAAGGCTTCTAACTAAAATTCCAGGATCAGATGGATTTACAGCAGGATTCAACCAGACTTTCAAAGAAGATCTATAGCTAATCCTCCTTAAATTATTTTAAAATATAAGAATAGAAGGATTACTATGAATCCAATATTGCTCTAATACCTAAACAAATTAGATACATAATAAAAGAAGAAATAGGTTTAAAATTCATGATAAAATACTTACAAAGCAAATAAAGACATATATGAAAAAGAATATAAACTATGAACACATTGCCTTTATCACGGAGATGCAGGGATGGTTCAACGTACACTAATCAATAAATGTAGTAAATCACACCAATGGAATTAAAGACAAAAACTATATGATAATCACACTATATAGTAAAAGCCTTGACAACAACCAACATACCTTCTTGATAAAAATCCTAGATATGGTAGTACTAGAGGGAACATATTTCAAGGTAATAAATGTTGTCTATGAGAAATCTGCAGCCAACATTGTTCGAGTTGGGGAAAGTTTGAAATACTACTGAAACCAGAGAGTATACAGAGATGTCAACTCTCCTCATTCATTCTCAATATTGTGCTCAAAGCACTTGCTGGAGCAATATGGCAAGAAAAGGAAATTAATGGGATACACACAGCAAGAGAAGAAGTCAAATTATTCCTATTTTCAGATGATAGGATATGTTTCATAAAAGATCTCATATATTTAATCAGAAAACTCTTAGATATAATCAAGGTGAATGAAGTATAGAGAATCAACTTAGAAAAATCAGTAGTTTTTCTATATACCATCAACAAACTTATAGAGAAAGAGATCATGGGCATATTCTTGCCAAGGACCAGCCTCAACTTGGAGAGGGGCTCCTGAGAAAGAGGTGTTTGGGAATAGTGGAAAAAAAATGACTTGAAGTCAATCATGGATAAAAACTGACAGCTCTGTGTTCTCCTTGAGACAGCTCTCTAGAGATCTCCAGACAGCTCAGCTCTTGCAGACCAATGCCCAGTCTTTTATTTGCATATCAATTCAATCACCTACCTCAGGTTCCCTTTTTTATTATCCAATGAGTCAGCATTTTATGACTTAATCCCCTTGATTTTAGAGAAAGACAGTAAGTACAAGTTTTTAACATGGCAAATGAATTCAGAGATCTGCTTGCCTTTATAAGCACCGTCAATAAGCTAGCTGGGTGGGATCTTGCTCTGAAATCACCATTTCCACCATGCCTGGGCCTAACCTCTCTCTGTTCCAGGCTGACCAGAAACTCATGAATCTACCTGCCTTAGTAAGTACAAACAATAAACTTAGCTGGGTGGGAACTTGAGTTCAATCACCATTCCCCAAATCTCTTTATCCCCTGGTACCAAGTCCTGCCATAGAGAATGGATGGTATGATTTAGTTCCTGCCCCTGGAACAGAGATAGCAGGGCATGGGTCTCCAGGAATGTTGATGGTTGATAGTCATGAGGCTTGATTGCATAATAGTGTATATACTTTATGTTCCTCATTCTGGATATATTCTCCCTGGCAAGGTTAATGACTTCATGAAAATTTGAAGCAGGGTGAGTCTGGGAGATAAAAGTGTGTCTAATGTCCTTAGCAAAATGATAAATGTTGTAACCTTCAGGACAACCCTTAAGGCTGTGAAAAAGAATTCTGAAAACATGATTTCAATAATGTATAATAATTTTTCAACTATACAAAATATAAAGATGCAATATAAATTTTATGAGAGGTTTTTACAGACCTAAAAAAACAAAGACAGCTTCAGTATGAGCCAGCTGGACAAAAAGATATTAAAGAAGGAGATATAAAGATTTGGGGAGTAGTGATTGAACTCAAGATCCCACCCAGCTAGCTTATTGTCTGTGCTTACAAAGGCAGGCAGATCTCTGAATTCATTTGCCATGTTAAAGACTTGTACTTACTGTCTTTCTTTGAGAATCAAGGGGCTAAAGTCATAAAATGCTGACTCATTGGATAATACAAAAAGGGAACCTGAGGTGGGTTATTGAATTGATATGCAAATAAAAGACTAGGCATTGGTCTGCAAGAGCTGAGCTGTCTGGAGATCTCTAGAGAGCTATCTCAAGGAGAACACAGTTGACTTCAAGTCATTTTTTCCACTGCTCCCAAATACCTCTTCCTGAGGAAGTCCTCTACAAGCTGAGGCTGGTTCTTGATACATTCTCATTAAAGATACCTTCAAAGGAAAAAAAAAGTCAGGAATAAACCTAACCAACAAGATAACATCCTTCTCCAGTAAAAACTTTACGTCTCTAAAGAAAGAGTTAGAAAAGACACTAAAATATGGAGAGTCCCTACTCATGGATTGATAAAATTGATATTGTTAACATAGCCATTCTACTGAAAGCAATTTATGAATTCCATGTACCCAAATAAAAATATCCAGCTCTTTCTTTACAGAAAGAGAAAGAAAACTACTTTAAAATTGTTTATAGTCTTAGCAATTTGGGAAATAAAAATCAAAATTACTTTAAAGTTCTATCTTAAGTTAGAATGACTAAGATGAAACAAACAAGCAACAATAAATGATGAAGAGGACGCTGGGAAAATGAAATTCTTACTCGCTGTTGTTGGGATTGCAAACCAGTGTAGCTACTGTGGAAAGCAGTGTATTATCATATGTAATTTTAAGTAAATGAATAATATTATGATCTATATGGTATATAAACTATCTGAATTTACAATGTCCTCCTTATTTATGTACCACAGAGTAATAATAATAATAATAATAATAATAATAATAATAAATAAATAAATAAAAACTAGCATTAGGCCTCAGAAACTTTCAAGTAGTTGGTCATGTAAATCCAACCAAGGTGTTTTAGTTTCCATTTTTTGCCTCCTAGAGGTACAGTTACATTCCTAATGCTGAAGACACCATTCGTTTTAGACACAGGATTTGGAGGATTCTCTCATTGAGAACTATCTTTCAAGGTACCCAATGCAACCAAATGTCCTACATAGTTATAATGTCTGTGATGTACAACAATGATCAGAATGATCACAATGACCCTAAGGGTCTAACATAAAGTTACATACCTGGATGTAACAAGCATCCTCTAATTGTTCTGAAGGACTGCTCAGCAAGAAAGAAATCATGCCTGCTATGAGAAACCCAGCCAACTGTCCAGAATTAATGAATCGTGGTTCTTGGAAGAGAATTTACAACTACTACTTCAGTAAAATTGTATAACTTTTAACTCAGTTCTAAATATTTACCCTCGTACTCACATGTAAGTATACCTCTAATACCTTATCAAAGCAACTTCTCTTTGTAGCACATGGAAACAATTCCAAAAAACAAATCCAATAAAAAATGTAGAGAACAAGTGATTGTGTGGTGTCCAGACCCAACTGATGTATCCATAACACATCTTCTGTACCTAAGGCTCAGGAAACAAGATGGGGTGGAAAGATTCTAAGTGTCAGAGGAGCAGAAATTCTGTTATGAAAGTTAATCATCTAGAAATGACAGAGAAGCTATACCCATGAATTCTCAACATGACTATATAAACAACACCTGAACAAAGATAATTACCAGTATACATGCAAAGAAGGAAGGATAAATCTCACAGGACCCTAACCCTAGAAAAAAACAAAACAAAACAACAAGAAACAAAACAAAACAAAAACAAAATTATAGTCCACTAAGGAATGATGAGAGTGGGAGAAATAGTCTGCCCAAGGGAAGAACGCACTATTTTTCTTTTATCCAAGACCAAATAGTCTTGAAAGCATATACATATACATAATAACAGACTAAGCAAGATGTATTTATATAGTTAGAAATATATCTTTATGTAAAAAATTAAAGAGAAAGAGATCATGAATTTGATAGTGAAGCATGAGTAACATGGGAGGAGTTGATGGGAGGAAAGGGAAGAGAGAAAAGTGCTGCAATTATATTTTAATTTCAAAATATTTGTTAGTCATAAATTATTGAAAATTGCACATAGTTCACGTATAAAGTGTAGTCAATAAATTATTGTTTTTAATTATAGTATCTAAGGATAATGAACTATATCCTTATAAATTTTTTGAATAAAAAATCATTTGAACTCTAAAAGACCACCATTCCTTACATCTAATAGCACTAGTACTATGAATCAGACTCTCAGTAGTGGATATAGATCAGTCGACATAACTGATGTAGATGGTGCTATGATTTTTTTATTTCTGTCTTCCATTGGCTTTATTGTTTCTTTTTTATAATCAGTCAGTTTCAAACATACTTTCCTTATTGTTTTATTATTCTTTTCTGGAAGACTCAACCTGAGTCAATAGCCTCTTGTCTCATCACAATATTTAAACTCTTATACTAAAGTTGACAAAAGATGGAAATATCAGAGACACCAGAATTGGTCCCTCATGCCCATAAAAATTCTTAGCTAGATCTTACATTTGTATAACTAATACAAAAAATATAATGGGTCTCTGGTGTTTAACTGCAAATTAAGTGGGCTTTAAGATTTTTCAAATCTTTAATTTTCATCTTTGTTCTTCAACTTTAATTTTCAGTAAAAGAAAGACAACACATGAAATGGTTAACATTGTATTTCCTAAATAACAAAGAGTAGTGAATAGCTCATATAATTCTATGTTGTGATAATGATAATGCACACTGCCCTGCAGTCAAAACATCAAGATACATAGCTATAATCACATTTGACTTTCAGGTAGACCAGTTGTCTTTGCTTTAAATCTCTTATACTGGATGGAATTCTGTGAAGTGTTGTCACAATGACTGATAGAGTGGCTGAAGCTATAAAATCAGGAGAGTGATTCAGTTATACAAGTATAAATGGTACCTCTCTTGTACAGCAATCCTTTCAAGTAGAATAGAAAACCACCTACATGTGAGTGAGTTCAGAGTACATCCTAAAATCTCTTATTTCCTCAAAGATGCCTAAAATTACACAGGTGATTAAATTGTTGTCTTTATGTGAAACATAAGTGAAAATACAGAGAACTTGAGTGTGTACCATATTTATATCAAAATAGCCATAAATCAGCTTTTAAGATAACAAGAAAGAGTGTATACCCATCATATCCTTGTAGGTAGGAGATGGAGTTCTTGCTAGAACAATAAGAGAAGTATATTGAAAAAGAGAAAAATTCATATTAACCTTATTTATTTTAGGTTGCAAAAGTTTTGATTAGATTTCTGTATGTATTTGTGGTTTTATAATATAATTTATTTTCCTTAATTTGTGTAATGTAAACCAGTAGAAATTCTTTGAAAATTTATGGGGTTTTGTGTGTTTATGTGTATGTGTATTTGTGTGTGTGTGTTTATATGTTAGCTACCAGCAATTTGTCTTTTTCTGTTACATTCTCTATTAAGGAAGAATTCCTACTACTGATACTTACTGGGATTTGACAATACATTTCTACTTCACCAGGTTGGCCTGTCTTTGAAAATAATATGAAATTGAAGTCTAAGAAAGACACAGGATCAGCTAATCAATGCATTTTAGATGACATGTTAAACTCACTGAACTTTTTCTTCCAGCTAATTCCAACACAGAGGCAGCTTGAACTGATAAAATCAGGTGATCAGAATGCATATGTTCCACTCTCAAACAGACAGTTTTCATTTCTATATTTAACCTTTTTCAACTTGAAAACGAGAAAAAATGTTATGCTTCAGTTCACAGTAAGGTTGTAATGGGCATTTGATAAGTAGACTTTTAAAAAGTTTATATGAAGCAGGGCAAAGAGTTTTGGCAAAATAAGAAACTTAGAGCTTTTTTTTGGTGAAAAGTATCAAAAAATCAACCTGTTAAGTCTTCAAATCGTAAGGAAGCACACAGAGGATAGGAAAATACTCATTACTAAAAGTATACTACGTTTTACTTGGAAAAGAAGAAGTTGTATTTTGACTTATGATTCACTCAGTCATACCTCTTTCCAACTCCCCCACCTCTGTGAAACTTAAGCTGCATCTCAGGGAGACACTGTCAAGAAGACAGAAGTGTCCTCTCTCTCTGCTTCTAAGCTGGTGTTATAGTTTTACTTTTGAATGGGATAGTCATCAGTTATAACATTTTTCCAGCTTCCTGTTGGATCTCTGTGTTACTTATCTTCTAACAGGCAAGAAGAAAGGGTTAATTCAAGCTCACAGTTCAGATGTCTCCGTGCATGCTTGCTTGACTCCATTGCCTTTGAACCTATGAGAAAGCACTGATCACTACATGTGTGAGAACAAGGTGAAGGAAGCTCATCTCTTGATGCCCTGGAAGTGAGAGAAGAGCAGGGTTGCCCTAATATCACCTTCAAGAGGATGCTCATATGGCCTTACTATCTTCCTTAGATTCCTACCGTTTAAAGGCTCTACTATCATCTCCCATTAGTAGAATGGGCTGGCAGCAAAGCCTTAATCACATAGGCATCTCAGGGACATTTATTCAAACCATACATTCTCTGTTTCCTCACTTGACCTGACTTCTACCCATTTGATTGAAATTATTCTCCAGATGAAATGAAACAAAACAAAGTTTATCATGAGCAAGACTTAGTGGTGCACACCTTTAGTCCCTTGGGAGGCAGAGGTAGGAGGATCTCTGTGAGTTCAAGGCCAGCCTGGTTTACATAGCAAATTCTGGAACAGCTGGGGGTAGGAGATATATGTATATGGAGAGAGAGAGAGAGAGAGAGAGAGAGAGAGAGAGAGAGAGAGAGAGAGAATGAATATGATAGAGAGACTGTATCCAAAATCTATCCTTTCAAGGTTTTCTCCCCATTTCTTCCCCCTACTCCGTAACATACCACAGGACTATAGTAATCAAGGCATTATGGGGGCATTTAAAAATGGGTTTACTTAAAACATGTAAGCTTTTGCTATTTTTTTTGTAAATACTTATATTTATTCTTTTAAAAGTTCATATGTGTAACAATGTACTTTTATTAAATGTAGTTTCAATTTTAATCTCCCTGATGGGATAGTAAATATTTTTCATACATTTATTGTTTATTCATACATTATCTTTTGGAAATTATTTATCTATTTCATTATCCGACTTATTGTTTGTTTGATGCTTTTAGATTCTGAGTTGTTCATGTACTCTAGATATGCTGCTTTTTTTAAATTTATTTTTTATTAGATATTTTCTTTATTTACATTTCAAATGATATCCTCTTTCCCGTTTCCCCTTGGAAAAAACTCCTATTTCTTCGTCCCTCCCCTTGCTCACCAATCCACACTCTCCCGCTTCTTGGCCCTGGCATTCCCCTACACTGAGGCATAGAGCCTTCATAGGACCAAGGGCCTCTCCTCCCATTGATGACCCACTAGGCCCTCTTCTGCTACATATTTTTGCTATTGATATACACGTTTGTTAGTGTGTATGTGTATGTGGGGGTGATTTGGGTGGTACCAGAGGTCAATGCTGTATGTCTTCTGTCATTTTATGAATCAGGGACTCTCACTGACCCTGGGCAACGATTTGGTAGGGCTAGCTGGGCAATGAGCTGCAGTGATCCACCTGTTTCCACCTTGTGCCTTCAGGCACAAGGATTGCAAGTCGTGCATCTGACTTGATGTGGGTTCTGGAGGTCTGAGCTCAGGTCCTCATGGTCCATGCTTGAATGGCAAGCCCTCGGCCAGTCAAGCCCTCAGCCAGTCAAGCCCTTGGCCAGCCAAGCCCTCTTCCAAGCCCTTTACATATCCGTTTTGAGGATTATATTTATTTTGTCCAAAAGAAGAAAAGTTTCATCTAGTTATTTTTTTCTACATAAAATCAATTAAAGATGGGCAAAGTGGATGTCTTAATCTTAGCACCAGGGAAGTGGATACGGCAGTATCAGGAATTTCAGTCCATCCCCTTGTCTCTGTAGCAAGTTTGAGTACAGATCTTAATAGCTATATGCCCACAAAAATAAAAGTAAAAGAGAAAAATAATTTGAAGTGATGTTTGTTAAGCTATATAAACTAAAGAAGTTAATTTAAAACCTACCAGTTCTCTTTCACTATATTTTACATTTTAATAAGAAAGTAAGCTGAGATAGCTGCAAGAAAAAAAAAGAAATCTATTTTTATTGTATAGAAAAATTTAGAAAGCATCTACATCTGTGCTACTTGGTAGAAGACAGATTTTATTACCTGTGACATTTTAATGAACAGACTTCTTAAACTTGTTTTCTTAATGAGTAATTTTTAGCCTATATGCAGCTTTATAATGTTAAGTTCTAAGGTTGCACTTCAGAAAAGTTTAACTAATGAAACAGTTAAAATATAAATTTGATATTACAAGATGTTTGCTGTTGTTGAAATCTGTTTAATTTGCAAAGGTAATTCTCTAAATCTTATGTTTATTTTATCTTCTCCAGACAAGACGAACAGAAGATGGGAAGAGAACACACTTGAGCTGATTGGTTACATTCTGAAGAAAAACCTGGCATTTAAAAAAAAGATTTTATTTATTTATTTATTATTACTGAAAACAATGTTTAAAGAAAGATGATAAAAATTAACCATCTTCAGTCAGGAAATGTTTTTTGTCTTAATTTCTTTTCCTTTTTAAATAGAAAATATACCTTTTTTCCTACAATACATTCTGATTGTGTTTTTTCCCCTCCCTATTCTCCTCCTCACCTCCCTACCCTTTCTCTCTCTCATTAGAAAACAAACAGGCATCACAAAGGGGATGAATGAAAGCAAACTCGAATAGGACAAAACAAGCAACAGCAAAAATAAACATTAAAAAAAGAGCCAAAGAAAATGCATAAGAAATATTTAGATGCAGAGACATGTACATTCGCACACACAGAGGTCTCATAAAGATACAAAACTGGAAACTGTAATATATAAACAAGAGACTTATAGAGTCAAAAAAAACCCCAAAATCAAACCAATCAACAATCCCCCAGAACCCCATAAAACAAACCAACCCAAACATATAAAAGAGTTGAGACAAAAAACAAAACAAAACAAAAACAAAACAAAACCAAACAAAATAAAACAAAAACCAAACATGAGACTAAAAAGCTGCCAAAGGGGCCCGGGAGTTGGAGAGCTGGACTGCTCTTCCAGAGGTCCTGAGTTTAATTCCCAGCAACCACATGGTGGCTCTCAACCATCTGTATTGGGATCCAATGCCCTCTTCTGGTGTCTCTGAAGACAGCTATAGTGTATTCATACACATAAAATAAACAAATCTAAAAAAATAGCTTCAGCTCCTACTTGAGTTCTTGCTTTGGCTTCCCTCAGTGATAGACTGTGACCTGAAAGTCTGAGCTGAATAAACCATTCTCTCCCTTAAAAAAAAAATAGCTTCAAAAATACCATTGAGTAGTTTGGACATCTGCTAAATGTCCAGCCAAGGTCTCATCTCATTCTAGTGAGAACTCACACTGCACTTGATACTGTAGGACAGAAGAGATTCAGAAAATCTAACTTGCCTGATCTTGCTCAATCCTGCCAGCCAAAGTGGGGTCTTAAGACTGGCAACCTTTTCCTGTGAAGTCCTGTTAGTGAATATAGTTGGCTTTGTGGGCCATGGGGTCTTTATGGTAATTACTTATCTCTGCCTCTGCAGTACAAAAACTTCCAAAGAAATAAAAGAATTGGGGATTTGTAAGTTTTCGAATAAAGCCTTATTGAGAAAGCAGGCCAACCACAGCTTTATAATTTAACTTATTTGAAAACAGGATTCCTTTGTCTTCTAAGATCCCTTGATAAAGCGCATGAAAATGTCCATTGGCGGACAGTTGGTTTCTTTAAAAGTGAGACAGGAGAGTGGCATTTTGATGATTATCTAGTTTGGAAAGCTGATATCTTTGTCTTACAAAAACATTAAATTTTACTTATAAATAAAAAGAGATCTATTATAATAGGATTTTAAAATCGGAACTTTTGTTACTCTACTTTCAAGTTATTAAATGAATTAAAAATATACTATAACTTTTTATTTATTTTCTGCTATAGTTTCTTGTCTATTATAAGTTGTAGTAATATTCTTTATTATTCTTTAAATGTTTCATATATGTATGAACATATTTTGATTATATGTACCATCACATTATCTCTTTCCAACACCTCCCAGGGGCCACCAACCTGTTTCCCCCCCAACTTCATGTTCTTGTTTTAAAATTTTATTATTTCTATTATTATTATTACTATTATTATTATTACTATTATTAAGAACTACACGTCAACTCAAAGGACCTGTCCAAGCTCATGCTAGTCAGAATTCCAACATAGGATGTGTATAAGGGAGTCCATGGATTCTACCCTAGCTATGGATCCATGGGATGTTGATGGCTGCTGAGACAGAAAGTCACTTTTCTTTAGGAATATGGCCAATGGTAGGTTTTTTGTGCTCCTATGACTCAATACCCATGTACAGATTGTGGCCACTAATTGGAATAGAGAGGCTATTATTAGTATTAATGTACTTTTTAAAAAAGGTTAATCGATTCTTTGTGATTTTCACCTCATTTATCCCAATCCAACTTATCTCCCTGTCCCTTTCTATCTGCTTCACTATTCAACTTCTTCACTAAAATAAAATAAATTAAAATACAATAGCATGAACAACAACAGCAACAACACCACCACCAGCAACAAAATCTTTTCATGGAAACTGTAGTGTGCCACAGTGTGTCACACAGTATACCCCTCTGTCCACGCGTTTTCACTTTTGAATGTTCATTGCAAGGAGTCATTGGTCTGTTTCAAGGCCTCTACTACACTATCAATACTGGATCTTCAAGGGGGAACTCTTCTAGGATATCCTGTTGTTGCTCTGTGGCATGGAGATCCTGAAGCTTTGGATTTGCGTGGCTGGCCCTTTCACACAACACAGAAGATCATAGATGGGGTAGCTGTTGGGGTGGGCTAACTCAAAGTCCTGGATTTGGGCCTGGGAGGTAGCTGAGTTGGTCAGTCTACCAGCTGTCCTGTGCCCACACCACCAGGGTGAGCTCTCCAGCATTTCTCCAGCTAGTTCACCAAATGCTGCAGCAGGCAAGGAACAAAGTCAGCTCTCCTACTCTCATGTCCTCAGAGCTGGCTCATGTGCGCCTTTGCCACCAAGTCCAGTTCTACTGTGCTGCCCAGGTGAGATACAGGGATTGCTCTTCTAAGCGCTGCAGCTGGTGAAGGACAGAGCCAGCTCTCCACCTCTCATTGACCTCAGGGCTAGCTGCAGTTGGCTAGGGGGGAGGGGGGAGAGAGGAGGCATGTCTGTTTCATCTAAGCCACCTAACGGCAGACTAGGAGCAGGTCCAGTTTTCTTATGCTCATGGCCCATCAGGGTCAGCCCTACTGTGCTGCCCACTCAAGGAATAGGACCTGCTCACCAGAGTATGGTAGCCAGTAAGGGGTAAAGCCTCCGGCAGCAGTCCAGACAAGGGACATCTGCATGGCCTTTGGTGGTAACACCGGCCTGGGACATCAAGACAGACCCCGGACAATAGGACCATGAACCTAGACATGGCCACCAATAGCAGCATTGGCCTGGATTTCTTCCTGGCCTTGGGTAGCAGCGTAGGCCATTCAGCATGTCTACCTGTGGCAGCATAAAATTCAGATACCCACATGGACCACTGACATCAACTAGGCTTTGGTGGTAACTCTGGCCACAGACATTAATACAGACCCAAGCTGTAACATGTCCATGGACCCAGACATGACCCTTGGGCAGTCATGGTCTTGGCCTGGACCAGGACCTCATCATGACTTCCTCATATCTGTCTGTTCCTCACTGTTGGTGACTTTCCAGTTCTATTGTTTCCCGCAGTGTTTGAACCCTTGGCTTTGCTTTTTCTTCAATGTCTCCACTCTGTACTCCATCTTTCCTCTTGCTGCATCACACATTTCTTCAACACAGTGACACTCATGAAAGGTGATTGGCTGTCTTTCTTCTGGTATCCCCAGACTGAAGCAGCGAGGGCAGGGACTTGGGTGTCTTTCTTCCAGTGGCCATAAGCTGGCCTAATAAGATTTTACTTTTAATCAGAGCATTTAATTTTGTGTTTGCTTGGTTTTAACAGATGCCTTACTTTTGGTTTGTTAGATTTTAGCAAATAAAAATATACTATTCCAAGTTAAATTTAAATTACATATAAACAATGACATTTTCATTATAGGTAAGTTTCATGCACTACTTGGGGCTCCAATGTATTAAAGTTCATTGTTTATTTGAAATTCAAATTGGAGGGGCATTTGCATTTTATATGGTAGCCCTAGTTAATCTCTCACCTCCATACTTTCAAAACATACTGATAAAGTAAGTTGACATTTATCATAGCCTAGGGTGTTATCATTATTAGTTGCCTCTAATGTCTTCTCATCAGCTTGTTATGTATTTAGCTAAAGTCTTGTTCTATAATAAATTTAAATTACTATATCCAAAAGCAAATTATGCATGATATCCACCCTACAAATGTGTGGCAGCTGTTTCATGTGTGAACTTCATTGTTTATTGTGTCCTAGCTTTTCCGACTAACCTTTTACTCTGAGTTCATATGCACCAATGTGCTACACTTCCTGTTGATCAACCTAGTCCTTCCTTCTTACTATTTAAAATTTCTTACTAACTAATGTCTTACTGTGCTTCATAATTCCAATATCAAGGCAAAATTAAGATAAAGATATTGGAACACTTTTATTAGTTTTTATTAGAACCTTAATAGTAAATTAGTAAAATAGTGACAGTAGGCTGCTTTAAATTAATAAATTTTCTCTTCTTTCAATTTTACTAAGTTGAAATAACCTTGTTCATATCTTTTTGGTTGATTATTTTTCTAACAATACCCTCTTCTAAGACTGCTATTTCTACATATTTTAATTTATATATTATTGACTAGTGTTTTAGCCTCTTATTTTTAAAACCCATGCTAACTTTTTGCCTATTTCAGCATTCAATGTTTTTATAATAAGATTTTATTCTCAACATCCGATTCAAGAATCATTTAATGATTAGATTTAGTATAGTTTTTTTTGACTGTCCTGAAGTTAATAGGTGCTTGATGTCATTTGCTCTGTTTTTTATATTGTTATTGGTAATAATCTCCACTCTACTTATAGAAATCTGTTCTAAAGATTTTTTGATATTGTATATATCATACAGTTTTGTTTTGATTTTAAAGAACTTCCTAGGCCTCTAGCTTGTATTTACTTAAAAAGTGGCTACTCTCTGTATAACATGTGTTTTCTCCTCCTGTGTATTCATTTGACGGTTGAAGTGAAAAATCCCTTGTAGCTTATGTGCTCTATTGTTTGAGGATCACTTTTGCTTTATTTCATAGCATTAGTTTTGAGATAAGACATAGCCTATTATTGAAGATACCATAAACTTGGGTCATAGGATGTGGAGAAATCAAACTGGTTCAGATTTGGAAGGTTCATTTTGTACTGGCTAGCTTTCATAGTACTATTCGGTACTCTATGTGCTACTAGAAACACAAAGTACCTAGTTGTGAATATTGCAGTTGTATTTAACTATAAACATTATAAGCTACAATAACCACCAGTTTGGCAAGACCTGCCCACTGGTACAACATTCATGCAAATATTATGGGACTAACCAACCACTTTGTAGTTGGATTTAAAGCCCAGTCCACAAGATGAAATCCATGCCTGATACCATTATCAGTGCTAAAAACCTGGAGGTAGATAGGTCATAGATCCTACAAGAGAACCTACTGCTATTACTCTGCTAAATGATCATAATATTAAACCAATTCCTGATAGTCTATTATACTCAAGGATTTTTGCCTTTCTCATCATCAGAGAAGCTTTCTTTGATGTAGATTGCAATTAACACAGAAGTCAACAACTGGTCAAAGTTCAGAGAGTGAGAGACTGCAGACTGCTTAGTCTTAACTGATATGAAGGAAGGATCAGAGTATCCACACATTGGTCTTCCTTCTTCTTGAGTTTCTAACTAAAGAGTACACATGGTGGAATCATGGCTCCAGCTGCATATGTAGCAGAGGATGGCCTAGTCCGTCATCAATGGGAGGAGAGGCCCTTGGTCCTGTGAAGGTTCTATGCCCCAGTGTAGGGGAATGCCAGGGCCAGGAAGCTAAAGAGGGTGGCTTGGTGAGCAGGGGGAGGGGGGAACAAAATACCCATGGAAGGAGTTGCAGAGACAAAGTATGGAGCAGAGACTGAAGGAAGGACAATCCAGAGACTGTCACACCTGGGAATCCTTCCCATATTAAATCATCAAATCCAGACACTATTGTGGATGCCAGCAAGTTCTGGCTGACAGGAGCCTGATATAGCTGTCTCCTGAGAGGCTCTGACAGTACCCAACTAATACAGAAGTAGAGGCTTACAGTCATCCATTGGACTGAGCACAGGGTCCCCAATGAAGGAGCTAGAGAAAGGACCCAAGGAGCTGAAGGGTTTGCAGCCCCTTAGGAGGAACAACAATATAAACTAACTAGGACCCTCAGTGCTCCAAGGGTTTAATTCTTTAATGGTTCTGTTCAAAGGGAAGACATGGTGACTGACCTAGAATCCAGACTCTGAAACACAAACCCACTGCTCTTCAGAGAGCTCAGAAAGACATGCATGTTGTTCAGGAATAGCTACTTACTGAATAGGAACTAGGCCTCAGTGTTTTCCAAATAACAGCTTAACACTGCTGTTGAGAATAAAATGACTCATAATCGGTAAGAAATTACTAGGATGAAAATAAACTATGGGGGATATGGATAGATAGAAACTTATACACATGTTTCTTGACTGTACTTCTCTCTCTCTCTTTGTCTGTCTCCCTCCCTCCTACTGTCTCTTCCTCCCTCCCCTTCCTCTCTCTCTCTCCCTCTCTCTCTCTCTTCTCTCTCTCTCTCTCTCTCTCTCTCTCTCTCTCTTTCTTTCTTTCTTTCTTTCTTTCTTTCTTTCAACGTGAACAGGTATTTTGACTATATATATGTTTACACACCATTTCCATTCCTTGTGCCTGCTGAAGCCAGAAGAGGGGTTCATATCTACTGTAACTGGGGGAATAGGCAGTTGTGAGCTACCATGTGGATGTTGGGAATTGAACCTTGGTCCTCTGCAAGACCAGGAAGTACTTTTTGTATTTCATCACATGCTAACATCACTTTATTTTGAATATTTTACTGTTTTCAGATTCAGTCTTTTATTTGCAACACTCTCATTCACACCCAACATTTCTCTATTTTCTCTTTAATATTTTTATTTAATCTTTGAAAGTTTTATGTATGCATACACTATGTCTGGATCATTATCTGGACACATTACTCTTTCTTCAAATAATCTTGAGGTTTCTTGTATCTCTTCTTCCTTTTCCTAGAAGAACGTATTTTGTATCATTTTCAGTGACCCTAAGTGGTTCTAGTTCTTAAAAAAAAATTGAGAAACTAAGGTCATTCAGTTTGAATTCATTTTGAAGAAAGACATAGGAAAGTAATGACTTGAATCATGGTGGACAGGTAGATACTAAGGAATTGGATTAAAAGCTGTGATTATTTCTAAAAAAACAAGTTCATTTTCAAATTTTTGGTTTGAATGAAATACATTTCATAAAAAGTTTGTACTTTAAGAAAAGTAATATGAAAGTTATATGGTCACATGATTATGATATTGTCATCTAAGTCCTTGAGGTCCCACACTGCCCTATAATTCTGAAGATAATTGCATATGGTCAACCCTACACTTAGTTTAGTACCACGGAAATTTTAAAGTGATTTTCAAGTTGACAGTGTGCCATTTTTGTGGCTGTCACACTGTTAAATGTTAAAATATAGAGTATGTGAAAATCAAATGGCTTCTAAACTGTACAAATTTTCAATATGCATTGATCAAAAATAATTTCATTGTTTTAAAAGCCATTAGGAATAATGGAGGCAAATGACTTGTGACACTCAGTTTTTTTCTATATCCACTTTATTCAACTAGTCTGTAACTCACATCAGTCACCCAAAGGGTTCAACACATTAAAGAGACATGCCGATTGGGAATGATGTCATGATTAAGGATGAATGGTGGCACCAAGGATACAGACAGATAATTTAAGCACTCCACTGAAATACAGAAATGGTTGCCATCCACAAGAATGTGAAGACTGTGTGCACAGAACGTTTCTTAAACTACAAGGGTCTAATGGTAGAAATCAATCAAGTAGCATGCTGTTTAAATTTTCTTTTTTAATTTAAAACCAACTCAGTCCTTAAAGAGAAATGTTTGGAATCAACAACTACTGTCTTCCCTTCATGACTTCTCAAACTGGTGAGACTGTTGGAAAGGATCTGATAATGAGTAGCACATAAGCTACCACCTGAGGGCCATAGAGGTCTTGAGAAAGAATACTTGGAATTCAGTTACAGCTCTGCCCCTGACCTGATGGGAAGGCTGCTGGATCTGTTGTATCTCACCGGGGAATCATGTGGCAGCAGCTAAAGCCTCTCCTTCAGTGAACATCCATGTCAATCACACACAGTATATGTGATCTGAAACGTAGTTTGTCTTTCTTCATTCTTTCCTGCCTTCCTCACCTTCTACCGTTCTTGTACAATTATTTATTTGCCAAATACTCTTTACAACGTGGTAGCCTGTAGACACTGCATCTATTTTTGGTGAGTAAGCAACGTCATTAAACATTTACGAGTCACTTTTAATTAGAAGGAATTTATAGAGCAGGCTAGGTATCAGAGAGATACAAAAATAGAGTAAGACTATGAAGATTAGAGTAAGATACTGCAGCTTTCCCATGCCCTCCTGTGTGATTTATGGAAATGGATTATAATGAGAGAGTGTTGCACAGTCTGTAAGGTAGAAGAATTTATGTGGGGTTGGCTTTGGTACTTAAAAAATGAGAAAGGATATCATTAATCACCTTGCCTTCATTTAAATAATAATTAGGGATGCTATCTGAAGTGCCTGCCACAGCTCCTAGGAGCACAGTGGGCCTGTTGACTACACTTAAACTAGTTTTCTATGGCTCACATTTATACACCATGCTGGTCTGACAGCTGTTGCTGCACCCCAGTCAAGTATGTGGTATTCCGTCATTAGTTTTGATGCCATGGGGCTTTTGCTGTGATGTGCATCCACTTGTCCTGGTGTTTATTATGTGTAATATTGTGTTTCCATGTTAGGATCCTTATAGCTTAAGGAGTTCTAGAAGCAGCTTAATTTTTTTGTAAGTGGTACATTTAGATCTCTTAGATGAGATTCAGGGAACAAAGTTTTAAGGGTAGTCTGGGATATGTTAGTATTGTTTTATTTGCTTTTTAAAAGGTAAAAAGCATTTCTACTTTTAAAAGTAACTCTGCTACTATTGGACACTGGTTTGTCCCAGAAGCAGAATTTAGAGACATTATTTCACATTATGCTATAATGAAAATGTTAGATATTATGGACAATTTCCTTAATTCATTCTGCTGTTAATACTTAATGAGTAATTCATAATATTGCATTCTACTCTGCAAAAGCGTGTGTGATTAATGGCAAAACCATGGTGTGATTAATGGAACACCATGTGCTTAGTTTTCTGCACTTGGCTACATTCCTAGATGAGTGGCTTCGTCATTTTGGATAATACCTCTTGCCTGCTAATTTAGAAAGTGAGAGAGATTAAAAGAATAAAAGGCAGGGAGTTTCCTCTTGTGGTCTATTTCCTGATGAATTCCAATATTGTCCACTGCTTCTGTGTGTGTGTGTGTGTGTGTGTGTGTGTGTGTGTGTGTGTGT
>JADRCD010157894.1:0-13798 GCA_019843815.1 Montemys delectorum | reverse complement strand
GCTGTCTTTTTTCCACTGTATGGTTTTAGCTGCTTTGTTAAAGATCAAGTGACCATAGGTATGTGGGTTCATTTCTGGGTTTTCAATTCTATTTCATTGATCTACCTGCCTGTCACTGTACCATGCAGTTTTTATCACAATAGCTCTGTAATACAGCTTAAGGTGCGGGATGGCAATTCCACCAGAGGTTCCTTTATTGTTGAGAATAGTTTTGGCTATCCTGTTTTGTTGTTATTGTTGTTGTTATTCCAGATGAATTTGCAAATTGCTCTTTCTAAGTCTGTGAAGAATTGAGTTGAAATTTTGATGGGGATTGCATTGAATCTGTAGATTGCCTTCGGCAAGATGGCCATTTTTACTATACTAATCCTGCCAATCCATAAGCATGGGAGATCTTTCCATCTTCTGAGATCTTTTTCAATGTCCTTCTTCAGAGACTTGAAGTTCTTGTCAAATAGATCATTTACTTGCTTAGTTAGAGTTACACCAAGTTATTTTATATTATTTGTAACTATCATGAAGGGTGTTGTTTCCCTAATTTCTTTCTCTACCTATTTATCCTTTGTGTAGAGAAAGGCCTCTGATTTGCTTGAGTTAATTTTATATCCAGCTACTTTGCTAAAGTTGTTTATCAGGTTTAGGAGCTGTCTGGTGGAATTTTTGGGGTCACTTAAGTATACTATCATATCATCAGCAAATAGTGATAATTTGACTTCTTCCTTTCCAATTTGTATCCCTTTGATCTCCTTTTGTTGTCTAATTGCTCTGGCTAGGACTTCAAGTACAATATTGAATAGGTAGGGAGAGAGTGGGCAGCCTTGTCTAATCCCTGATTTTAGTGGGATTGCTTCAAGTTTCTCTCCATTTAGTTTGATGTTGGCTACTGGTTTGCTGTATATTGCTTTTACTATGTTTAAGTATGGGCCTTGAATTCCTGATCTTTCCAAGACACTTATCATGAAGGGATGTTGGATTTTGTCAAATGCTTTCTCAGCATCTAATGAGATGATCATATGGTTTTTTTCTTTGAGTTTGTTTATATAGTGAATTACGTTGATGGATTTCTGTATATTGAACCATCCCTGCATCCCTGGGATGAAGCCTACTTGATCATGATGGATGATCATTTTTATGTGTTCTTTGATTTGGTTTGCAATAATTTTATTGAGTATTTTTGCATTGATATTCATAAGGGAAATTGGTCTGAAGTTTTCTTTCTTAGTAAGGTCTTTGCATGGTTTAGGTATAAGAGTAATTGTGGCTTCATAGAACAAATTGGGTAGAGTGCCTTCAGTTTCTATTTTGTGGAATAGTTTGAGGAGTATTGGTATTAGGTCTTCTTTGAAGGTTTGATAAAACTCTGCACTAAACCCATTTGGTCCTGGGCTTTTTTTGGTTGGGAGACTATTAATGACTGTCTCTATTTCATTAGCAGATATGAGACTGTTTAGATCGTTGATCTGATCTTCAATTAACTTTGGTACCTGTCTAGAAAATTGTCCATTTCATCCAGGTTTTCCAGTTTTGTTGAGTATAGACTTTTGTAGTAGGATCTCATGATTTTTTGGGTTTCCTCAGTGTCTGTTGTTATGTTTCCTTTTTCATTCCTGATCTTGTTAATTAGTAAACTATCTCTGTGCCCTCTAGTTAGTCTGGCTAAGGGTTTATCTATTTTGTTGATTTTCTCAAGGAACCAGCTCCTGGTTTGGTTGATCCTTTGTATAGTTCTTTTTGTTTCTATTTGGTTGATTTCAGCCTTGAGTTTGATTATTTCCTGCCTTTGACTCCTCTTGGGTGAATTTGCTTCTTTTTGTTCTAGTGCTTTCAGATGTGCTGTCAAATTGCTGGTGTATGCTCTCTCCAGTTTCTTTTTGGAGGCACTTAAAGCTATGAGTTTTCCTCTTAGGACTGCTTTCATTGTGTCCCATAGGTTTGGGTATGTTGTGGCTTCATTTTCATTAAACTCTAGAAAGTCTTTAATTTCTTTCTTTCTTTCTTCCTTGACCAAGTTATCATTGAGTAGAGTGTTGTTAAGCTTCCACATGTATGTGGGCATTCTATTGTTTATGTTGTTATTGAGGAGCAGCCTTAGACCATGGTGATATGATAGGATACAAGGAATTATTTCAATCTTCTTATATCTGTTGAGGCCTGTTTTGTGACCAAATTTATGGTCAATTTTGGAGACAGTACCATGAAGTGCTAAGAAGGTATAGCCTTTTGTTTTAGGATAAAAAGTTCTATAGATATCTGTTAAATCCATCTGTTTCATAACTTCTGTTAGTCTCACTGTGTCATTGTTTAATTTCTGTTTCCATGATCTGTTCATTGAAGAGAGTGAGGTATTGAAATCTCCCACTATTATTGTGTGCGGTGCAATGTGTGTTTTGAGCTTTAGTAAAGTTTCTTTTATGAATGTAGATGCCCTTTGATTTTGAGCATAGAGATTCAGAATTGAGAGATCTTGGTAGATCATACCTTTGATGAATATGAAGTGTCCCTCCTTATCTTTTTTTTTTATCACTTAAGGGTGAAAGTCGATTTTATTCCATATTAGAATGGCTATTCTAGCTTTTTTCTTGGGACCATTGTCTTGGAGAATTGTTTTCCAGCCTTTTATTCTGAGGCAGTGTCTGTCTTTATCACTGAGGTGGGTTTCCTGTATGCAACAAAATGTTGAGTCCTTTTTCTGTATCCAGTCTGATAGTCTATGTCTTTTTATTGGGTAATTGAGTCCATTGATATTAATAGATATTAAGGAAAAGTAATTGTTGCTTCCTGTTATGTTCATGTGGCTATCTTCTTTTAGTTTTGTTGGAAGATTACATTTTTGCTTTTTCAGAGATGTAGTTCCCCTCCTTGTTTTGGAGTTTTCCATTTATTACCCTTTGAAGGGCTAGATTTGTGGAAAGATATTGTGTAAATTTGGTTTTGTCATGGAATACTTTGGTTTCTCCATCTATGATGATTGAGAGTTTTGCTGGATATAGTAGTCTGGGGTGGTATTTGTGTTCTCTTAGGGTCTCCTGTAATTCTTTATGGGATTTTTTGTTTCCTCTTTAAGGGCTTGTACCTCTTTACCTGTGTTCTCCACTTGCAGGGAAGGTGCAGAGAGGGCTGTGGGTCTGTTGTCCCTCCTCGGTGTGATCTGAGGTAGAAAGGATCCTGACCAGGCTGCCCTGCCATTTGTGAGGCCTGTGCCTCCTGGCTGGTCTTGCCTTAGAAAGTCACAGGACAGAAAATGGCAGATCTCACCTGAGTCCCTGGGTTAGAGCACTACCTGAAGGCAAGCTTTCTGCTTTCAGGGAAGGGGCAGAGAGTGCTGTGGATCTACTGCCTTTACTCCTAGGTTTAGATGGAGGTAGAGGGGATCCTGTTCCGACTGCCCTGCCACTTGTGAGGCCTGTGCCTCCTTGCTCGTCCTGCCTTAGAACGTCACTGGGGAGAAAAAAAAAAATCAGCTTATTTTTATATTGCTTTAGCTCAATGACTGGGCTCTCAGCCTTCCTAGGCTAGTGAGCCCTTCTTTTAAATCCCAGATCAGTACCCTAAATCTGCCCTCAACTTTAGGTGCTCAGTTACCTTTAGTCCTACTTGTGCCCAACTTATATATCTTGATCACAGTTCATCATAAAGGAAGCCAGAGCAGGAACCTGGAGACAGTAACTGGAACAGAAGCCTTGGAGGAGTGTTGCTTTTACTGCCTGGATCCTTCTACCTTTTCAGGACAACTCAGGTCCACTTGACCAGGGTCGGCACTACCTACATCCATCATTGATCACATAGAAAAAGCCCCATAGGTGTGCATACAGGTCAATCCAACAGAAACTTTGCTTAATTGACATTCTTGATTCTGAAATGACTCTAACTTGTGTCAAGTTGACAAAAAAACTAATGAGGACAATTGCCAACATGTTGTCAATTTGACCCACAGACTTAAAACTGTGAAACCATAACCTTTCCTTTCTTGTTCATCCCCAAGCTCTCATATTAAACATTCCAATATTTAAGTCTCATGGTCTTTAAAAATTCAAACATATTTATATGAAAAACTTAAAATCTAAACACTTTAAAATATTCAGTCTCAGAAGTACAAAGACTCTCTCTCTAAAATCCCCAAGCCTTGTCTAAGATAGCTGATATCTTTGTAATATTTCCAAGTCTCTCAAATTCCAGAACCTCTTAACTTCAGGTTCCTGTAAAATAAAAATAAGTCACCTACATTCTTGCTCAAAGAGGGAAGAAGCAGAGTATAGTTATAATCTAAACAAAGCAAAACCAAAACTCAACAGCATTTAGGCTTAAGGCTTGACATCTGGGACTCACTCATGATCCTCTGTGCTCCAGTGGGCTCCATTTCTCCAACTCTTCCATCCATTTGCAGCACACAATGGCTTGTCTGCATTCAAGTCTGGCTCTGCTAACAGCTGCTGATGGTTTTGGAGGTCACTGCATAATTATATCTGAAAGTGGGTCTCTCTGTTGCAACTGGCCTATACCTTCATCAATAGCTTCTCCCGTGCTCTCTCAGGCACTCTGATCCTGCTACTTGGTGTCAAGCCTCAGCCTCTCCCCATGACTCCTTCAATCCTGGGACTTCTGCTGCAACTGAGGCCACACCTTTACTAAAGGCCTTTTCTGCACTCTCACATGACAAGCCTCCGCTGCCCTCTATGACCCCTTCATACCTTCAGAACCAGTCACCTGTGAAACTATACACATTACCTAGTTCAGCTACCAGAACATGGTGCAACCTCTGCCCCTTCTGGACCTCAGCTTCTGTGTGCTCACCTTGAGAGAATACACCTAGAAAATTTCACCTCAGTGATGCTGGTCTCGTGTTAATCACCACTAATTTCTCAGCTCTAGTTAGTCAATAATCATTGTCCCAGGAAAGCAAAGGTTTCACTTCAGTGGCTCTGATTTCTTGTTAATCACAACTAATTCTTCAGCCCCAGCCAACCAGAACCATGGTCTCCTTTATTTTATTTTAATTATATATTTTTATTTTTGAGATTATAATATAATATTATTTCCCCCTTCCCTTTCTTCACTCCGACACTTCTCTTATATTCCACCTTGCCTTCTTTCAAATTCACAGTCTTTAATGTCTGTGTGTGTGTGTGTGTGTGTGTGTGTGTGTGTGTGTGTGTGTAACCTACTTAGTCTGTATAATGTTACTTTCATGTGGTTTTTCAGAGATGACCATTTGGACATATGCTCTTCCCTGGGGTAGACTATCTCTCTCATTCTAAGTATTCATGAGCTTCTTTGTTCTTTGGTTCTTTGTTGATGGTTGATGCTTATATTTTTCCTCTTCCACATTAGTGTGGCTACTGCTGTTGTCCTTGCTCAACTCATGTTTAGGCAGTCATGTTGGTGAGACCTTACAAGTATATCTTCTCTGACATTTCTCTCTTTTTTTGTTTTTTTGTTTTGTTTTTGTTTTGTTTTGTTTTGTTTTTGTTTTGTTTTGTTTTGTTTTCAAGACAGAGTTTTTCTGTATAGCCCTGGCTGTCCTGGAACTCACTCTATAGACTAGCCTGGCCTCGAACTCAGAAATCCACCTGCCTCTGCCTCCCAAGTGCTTGGATTAAAGGCATATACCATCACCTCCCGGCTTCTCTGACGTTTTTTTAAAAAATAATTAATGTAAATACTTTATTATGAAACTATTTTACAATTTAAACTTTTATTTGAGAAATGTATTCACACCCACAAGTCCTCTCCATGAGTGCATCCCATAAGGAACACGCTAAAATCATGTTTGGGGTGTGTGTGTGGGGGGGGGTGGCGGTGGCTAGCATCACCACCAGTTCAAACCGCCTCCTCATTTGCTTATTTCTTAAACATCTGTGTGTTCACATACGCGTGGCTAGTGATAGATGCCCCTTCCCCAAAGTGGCAAGTCTCAGCATCATTTTTCAACACCCGCCACCGGTTGCTTACATCATAAACATGTTGATCATGGCCTCAAGGAGCACAAAGTAACACAAAGTGGGCAGCCGTTGGTAAAATGTAAACGAGAAGAATTGAATGCTAAACCCTTCCCTGAGAAGCAGGGAGAAGAATCACTTCCTGTTTAATTCAGGCAAAACCTAGTTGTCTGAAAGGCAGATGCTGGCTTCCAAAATGTTTGAAACAGCTGTAGATCAAAGACTACTGAGCTGACGTGTACCCAAAGCTTCAATACTCGAGTTTCCTAATTGCTTGTATATAGGTTGACACCGTCTCAAACTGCCTCTTAAGATTCAAAATAGTGCTCAGCAGGTGAGCCCGAGAGTCTCCGAATCCCACAGATAACAAGTCAATATTGTAAGGTAAAACTGAAAGCTTTCTAATAATTATCACTTGAAACTCACTCCCACAAAATAAGAGAAACAAAATTAGCTAAAGTCAGTCCACACCTGGGCAGAGAATGGGAAGTTCTTGCCGAGAACACCTGCAGCCTCCCAGAGAAAACCTACCAAAGGCCCGTTAACCAGACCCACTCTGGTTAATGACCTTTCTTTGCTGGTGTTTGAGCGTGGGCATTTGCAAACTACATTTGGACTGAAAAAGTCCCTCCCCATTACAGAAAATGGTTCTTGGATTTAACAGTTTGGTTTGTAAACAAACCTCAAGGAAAAAAGGTTAAAAAGAAAAAAGGTCAGATCGTGACTCAAAGCTATTGTCCAGAAAGGACAAGCTGTTCAGTTATTTTATCACATCAGCAGGTGAAAGAGACATGATACCACAGCAAGTTTTCTGTTTCCCTGGCTCTTATAGAACTTCTGCCCCCATTCTGCAATGATCCCTGAGCCTTAGATACAGAGCTATGTTATAGGTGTAGCAGTTGGAACTGGGCTCCACAGCTCTGCACTTTGGTCAGCTGTGGTTTTCTATAATGGTTTCCACATGCTTCAAAGAGAAGTTATCTATGAGTATAGGGATAAATATTTAGAGTGTAGCTGTAGATTATATTGGTTTAATAAAGTAGTGGTTGTAGGTTCTCTTCCAAGATACATGCTTCATTAGCCCATGATAACTGGCTAGGTTTTCAATACCAAGCTTGATTTCTCTCTTTTTGAGTGGACCTTAATTCCAATAAGAGAGTTGTTGGCCACTACCAAGGTATTCGTACACTACTGAGGTTATTATGATAGGCTGGTTCTTTTGGTTCATAAGGCATCCTTTGGAAGTTTGCATGCTGCTTTCTGGTACCATAAAAGCTAGTCCTCAGGAAGGAGGCCTTTAGATCAAGTCCATCCCAGATCTCAGAACCACAGAGTCTCAAAATATCAAATGGCCTCAGTAGACTCTTTATGGGACTCTCAAACTTCCCTCTGAAATCTCACAAGCCAGGCCTCTATCATCTGCATTGCTCTTAACATTCTTATCTTCCAAGCTTCCGTAGAGCAGTTCCCTGAGCCCTTGATGGCTTCTCTCTGTTTTCCCCAGAACATGGTTAGGCCTGTCACAGCAACACTTCCCAGCCTGGTACTAATTTTTAGTTAGCTGTTTTACTGCTGTGGTAAGGACCATGACAACAAAAGCAGCTTGGGGAGGGAAAAGTTTATTTCAGCTTACATGTCCTGGTCATAGTCCATCACGAAGGGAGGTTGGGCAAAGAACTCAAGTCAGGAACCTGGAGACAGGAACTAAAGCAGACACCACCACGGAGGGGCATTTCTCATTGGCTTGCTCCTCCTGCCTTGCTCTGTTTTCGTTCTTATGCAGCTCAGGAGCACCTGCTCAGGTTGGCACTGCCTACAGTAGGATAGACCCTCCAAGACAGGCTCTCCTATGTTAATCATTAATCAAGGAACCACTCCAGAGACTTGACTATAGGTAGGTCTGGTTGGGGGTGGGGGCATTTTCTTGCCTGAGGTTTTCTCTTCTCGAATGACTCTAGATTATGTTGACATAAGCTTAACTGGGGTAAACTGGTTAGCCACTGTTCTCCCTCAGCCTCTGTGAGTTTACACTGTGTCGCACCTCCCACCATGGGATGCTGTGTGGGGTCTGTCGTCTTGTGAGCTGCACACATCATGATAAGCCCCCTTTGAGAGCCTGGATGGTATTCTGTTGTGTGGATGTGACATTTTCTTTTTCATTCATCTGTTGAGACAACTTTAATTTGCTTACACAGCTTGCCTATTGTAAATTGTGCTAAAATGAACACTAGAGTGTAAATATTTCTTAGAGATTCTGATTTCCGTTCTTTTAACAAATGCTCTGAAGTGGGGTTTTTGGATCATATAGCAGTTCTCTTTTTAATTTTGGGGGAAATTTTCTACAATTGCCTCTCACCGTAACCTTTAAAACTTTCCCCATCACTAACATGGAGGACCTACCTCTTCAGATGCCTGTTGGTCATTTTTGTGTCTATTCAAATCATTGGCCTACTTTTATTTTATTTTTTTATTAATCATTTTATTCATTTATATTTCAAATGATACCCTTCTTAAGTCAGGTCATTAAGCTAGATTGTTTCATTGCCATCAAGTTGTTTGTATTTTAGAAATTAACCCCTTAACGGACTGCAGGTTTATAATTATTCCCCACAAGCCACAGATTGCTTTTGCATTCTGTTAATTGTTCCTTTAGTTGTGCAGAGCTTGTGTACTGTGGTGCAATGAGATCATTAAGCTTTCTGAGGTTTCTTCTAAGAGAAAGACATTTGATTTAATATTCTCAAATTTCTTAAGACTAGTTTGTGAACTGATATGATATATTTTAGAAGATTACCTGCATATATTTGAGAAGAATGTGTGTCTTTTGCTATTTGGGAATGTTCTGCACATATTGTTGGGCCAGTGTGTCTGTGGTGGCGTTCTTCTTTGCTGTTTCTTTGTTAACCATCTGTTCTAGTCATTGCTATAAGTGAGGTAGTGTGGTCTCATATTGTATCACTTTTTTTCATTTAGCTTTGTCAAAATTTGTTTTGTAAGCACTTTGATATTAAATGTATGTAATATCTATATCTATTAATTTTTGATGCATGGATTCATATTAGTTCCTATGTTATCTCTTCTGAGTGTTTGACTTACAGTCTATTTTATACAATACAGTTACGTTATTTTGTTTACTATTTGTATATTTTTACATTTTTCCATATTCAGTCTGCATGTGAGCTTAAATCTAAAGTGAGTCCCTTATGAGTAGAATATGCTGTATCTTGTTTTTAGTCCACTAAGTAACTCTGATTGGGAAGTTTAATTCATTTATACTTGAAATAATCACTGATAAGAAAAGATTTGTTATCATATTGTTAATTATTTTTTGTTGTGTAATTTATTTCTATTTTCTCTCTTGCTTTCTTCCTTTGTTTTTGTGTTTATTTTTATATACTTTGATGATTTTATCTTCTTTTGGGTAATTTGTATGGCTACTGCACTAGTCATTTCCTATTGCTGTGATAAAACACCATGACTCAGACAATTTATAAAAGAATATGTTTAATTTGGCCTCTGGCTCCAGAGGGCTCCAGTCCATGGTGGCAGAGCAGCAAAAGTGTGGTGTCAGGGACAGCTGAGCGCGCACATCATGACCCACAAGCAGGAGCAGCGAGGACTGCTGTAAATGGCTCATGTCTGTTGAAATCTCAAAGTTCATCCCCACAGACACCTCCTTCAAAAAGACCAGAGTTCCTAATCCTTCCTTAACATTTCCACCAACTGGTGATCAAGTATTCAAACATGAGTCTATGAGGGCCATTCTCAATCAAACCAACACAGATATTTTGTATATGGTTACTATTGAAGTTCTATATAATTATAAGCCAATGATACTTATATTTGCATACAAAAATTCTACATGCTTATTTTTCCCCACACCTTTTTATATTATATTTTATTATTATAATAATATATTATATGCGATCTGTGAAATATTATATTATAAAATATAATAACACATATATTATATAGTATTATATATAATAATTTTATAATAAAATATAAGTATTATGTTTATATTATATTTTTCCTTACCCCATTTTATATAATAATTAAATTCTCTTTTAGGAGTTAAGTAACATTTCTTTGTTATGGCTATTTTAAAGAATTGTCTTTTAACTTTTACATTCAATATAAAGTGTTATTCACTAACATTAGAATGAAACATAGTTCTCTATTTGAGTATAAATTTTTCTCTGCTTATAAATTTTATATGTTTCTGGGCCATTTTAGTATTTTTTCTATAAAGAACGTAACTTCCCTTTTAGATTTACTCATTTTATTTTATATGCACAAGTATTTTGCCTGCATATATGCATGTGCACTGTGTGTGTGCTTCCTAATATTTGGGAGCCATCATGTGGGTGCTGGGAACCAAACCCACATCCTCTGTATAAACACCAAATGATTTTTAACTGCTGAGCCATCTCTCTAGCTGTGTCATTCTGTTTCTCCTTGAAGAACTTTTGAAAGCACTTACTGTGAGTCTAGTGGTGATGAGCTCTCTGAGCTTTTGTCTACCAGGGAGGTCTTTGTGTCTTTATGATTTTCAAATGGCATTTTTGCCAAGGATAACATTCTAGGTTAGCTTTTTGAAGATATTCTGACCCCTCATGGCCTGTAAGGCTCTGAATGAAAATTGTGCTGCTAGTTTAGCAGCCATTCCCTTGTTTATGTCAAGTCATTTTTCTCTTGATGCTTTTAACATTCTCCCTGATTTGGGCTATTAGTTATAACATGCTTCATGGTGGATTTATTTGATCTCATCTTTGTTGAGTGTTTGCCTTCCTTGGTCAGGATGTCTCTTTCATCCTCCAGAAATCTGAAGTTGTCTACCATTATACCCTTAAAATATTTTTCCTTCATTTCTGATAATTTTGTACAGGTATACAATGAGATATGATCACCACTACACCCAATTATTATAATTTTTTTGAAATAACTTTCAGATTTTTTGGATGCTTTTGTTCCCTAGTCTCTTTGTTTGCTCTCATACTTTTCTCTGTGTCTCTGTCGCTGTCTCTGTCTCTGTCTCTGTTTCTCTCTCTCTCTCTCTCTCTCTCTCTCTCTCTCTCTCTCTCTCTCTCTCTCTCTCTCTCTCGTGCTCCATAAGTTCTGTGCATTATCTTCATTCTTTTTCATACTATTTTCTTCTGAGCTTCTCTTGATGCCATTGATATATCAATCATAGTGTCTCCCTTGACAATGAGACCCGCTAATTCCAGCATTCCTTGATGACTACACATCTATAAATGTGGTCTTGCACATACATAGTTATTCAAATGTGGGGCATATTTAGCAACCCCCAGGGTTACCCGAAGGCACGTTAGAAGATTAGTATGTGAGTTGGCTGGTGGATCCCTGTGATATGTAGAAAATGAAAAAGACATAATAATGTGCGCAAGTTCATAAAAGCATAAACAGCCAGATATTTTCAGTGTCTCTGTCTCTGCATATATCACATGCAAGGACAGCATAAGATGGGCCTTAATGGAGTCATGTTTAAGAGTTGTGAGCCTGTGAGTAGAGTTCTATTAAGAGGCCATACCACTAGGCTACATGAGTGCTGTGAAGATGTGGATCAGGCTGTTGATGGTAGGCCATGTTAGAATGAAAAATATGAAACTTAGCAGAATGGCACATTGGGTTGAAAAGGTCTGGGAGTGTGGGTCTGTGTGACAGGAGGTCCATTTAACTAGATGTATCTACCATTAAGGGGGAAAGGAGTTTCCCTTTTCAAGTAGTTGGTTTAGTAAGTGGAATAACCAGCAGGACATGTTTTTGAACCTTAGGGGAAATCAGTGCTAGATAAAGGTTTAAGATTGATTAGCATAATATTCTGGCAGAGAGAGAAGGTGGGAGAGCAACTGACAGGAGAACAAACCACTGTGGATAAATGAGAGGCTGGAAAACACACTCCGAGAGATGAATTATGCTACTGGAGCTGGAAGTCATTGAGGGATGGAGTTCTGTCTCCTGACTTCTATATCCACAGCATCCATCACCATCCTGGTGTACTTAACAGATGTTTGCTGAATGAGTCAAACTTTACCATCATCAAGTCTCTAAACAGAACAAAAGCTATTTCCATAATCCACTCTAAGCCTTGATGGTACTGCCATCTATTTTGTTTATTTGATTGCTAAAAATAACATCTGCATTTACTTTGCCTAATCAATAGCTAATGGAAAAAGCCCAGGGCCAGTGGTGAGAGTACCGCTAGGAAAGAGGCATGCTAACAGTACAGGTAATGACCAGTTTGACTATGCTGAAGTAAAAAAGACACTCAGGTCTATTTAGGGTATGCTGGGGAGTAAAAGGGAGCAAGCCCAAACATGGCTGGAGAAAACCCCGCATGAGCAGGTCTTTCAATGTGATTGTATAATGCTCTCATGAAAGTGCTGACCAGGTACATTATGATGCAATATTATCTTTTAGATTGGTCTGTCAGGAAATTAAAAGGAGTGAAAAGACTATGAGATCATTATTAACGTATGGAACTGATTGTACTTTAAAAGTTGCCTCTAAAAAGCCAGTCATTAGTGCCTATCAATGACTATCTACATGTTACTTATGATCTTTGAACTCTGTAGCCTCATTTTTTTTTTTTTTTAAAGAACCTGTTTCCTAAAGATCGGCTGAAAGGCACACAAGTGTTAGTTAGCGCAGCCAGCTCGACGATGACAGGAGGGACCTAGACCCTTAACGACCAAGAGTAAGACAGTACCATTCACATATACTTAGCAGCATGTATGGGTCTCATTTTTGAAAAACAATTTATTCTGAGAAAAAAAAATCTCTTTGTGGAAGCCTTTAAGAACTTGCAAACATATTTGTCTATTTCCAAGTTTGGGTCTTTATGCTTTAAATAGCCAGAGACTATGGTAGACTGTTTGTGGGAGCATTGTATAGCAGCCTGATTTTCTTGCTGCCTACCTATGTAAAATGATTAAGCCACCCAACTGTCCATCTTGATAATTTAATCTGAATATTCAGTTTTTCAGATCGTTAACAGGATGTGGCCAGCTAATGGGTTGATTCAAGAGATCAGTTATTTATATCTGTACCTGGGATGTAGCGGTACTAGGAAGAGGTTGGGCTGGGATGCAGCTGTTCTGTAGGATGGTTAGGCTGGGATACAGCTGTTCTGTAGGATGGTTGAGCTGGGATGTAGCTGTATTGGATGGTGGGTGTGCTGGGATGCAGTTTTACTGGAGGATAGTTAGACTGGGATGTAGCTGTACTGGGAAGAGGTTGGGCTGGGATGTAGCTATACAGTGGAGGTAGTTTTGGTGCTGACTTTGACTCATTTCTGGTGACAGCAGCTGGCAGTATTGGAGAGTTCTGGCTTTGCAAGTTACAGGTCAAGGCTAGTTTCTCACTTCCTGCTTTGCAGATTTAAAAAGGGAATCCTTCCCATATTCAGTCACCAAATCCAGGCACTATTGTGGAGGCCCGCAAGTGCTGGCTGACAGGAGTCTGATATAGCTGTCTCCTGAGAGGCTCTGATAGTGCCCAACTAATACAGAATTAGAGGCTCACAACCATCCATTGGACTGAGCACAGGGTCCCCAACGAAGGAGCTAGAAAAAGGACCCAAGGAGCTGAAGGGCTTGCAGCCCCTTAGGATGAACAACAATAATGAGCTAACTAGTACCCTCAGAGCTCCCAGGGACTAAACCACCAACCAAAGAGCACATATGGTGGGACTCATGGCTCCAGCTGCATATGTATAGTAGAGGATGGCCAAGTTGGTCATCAATGGGAGGAGAGGCCCTTGGCCTTGTGAAGGTTCTATGCCCCAGTGTAGGGGAATGCCAGGGCCAGGAAGTGGGAGAGGGTGGGGTGGTGAGCAGGGT
>JADRCD010157893.1:15766-30252 GCA_019843815.1 Montemys delectorum | reverse complement strand
AGAGAGAGAGAGAGAGAGAGAGAGAGAGAGAGAGAGAGAGAGAGAGATATTTTAGGCTACTTTTCAGTGATGCAAGCAGTACATGATAGTAATAAATGTCAGTAAAATATTTAACGATAAAGTTGTGTATATGAGGTAAGCCACTCAAATTGTATGCCAAAATTAGAGACTACTTCTTGAAAAGGTGATTTCTAGGGACTGAATTTACTTGCCAAAATTTTAATGATGAGGTTCTTATAATGAAATTAAATTGCAAACTTGGGAAATTTTGGATTTTTTTTTGAGAGGGGAAGAAGTTCTATATCTTAATGGAAAAATATAAAACCAATTTTATCTGCCCCAGTCCCTGCACACCTCTCAGGAAGCAACTATAGAGGGTTTGAGTACAAGAGCCTCATCCATAGAATCACTCAAGGAGCTGAGATAAAGTCGGCTCCAGAACTCCAGACCTCCAGGACTCAATATTGCTTCTCTACCCCACTGGACATGGGGCTGAGTTACCTGTGTCACAAGGTTCTACTTCTGTGTCTGTGTCTACTCTAACTTAGCCTCAGGAACTGAATTAGAATTGTCTTTGTAAAACAGATCTCATCCTGACACTTCTGTTCTGAAGCTCTGCCCCTATTCCTCTAGCTGGATCTCAACACAGATCCTTTGCCATTTGATTTGATCCCTCTGTCTAAGTTCAACTCCACTATTTGGCCCCTGATACCACATGCTTCTGCAGATGAAGTTGCATGCCATTTCCAGAAGCCCTCATCCTTTGAACATTTGTCAGTTAGGGTTCTTCGTAATTATCTGGACTTATTTTACATAGGGTATTAATTTTCAAGTGCCTTGCTAAACTTCTTGGGAAAATGAGAACAAATTTTCATATAACATCCCATATTCACAAGGTTGGTCCCACTGGATAGTAATAAGCTGTGTAGGTATCTGTCACAATCCATAAGCTTGGAATCACCTGAGAGTAAGACTTTTGTTTGTGTGGGTCGGGGAGGGGCAATGATTGCCTTTGGATGTCAGGTCAGAGGTTAACACCTCTTCCTCAGTCAGTCTCCATCTTAGTTTTTGCGACATGATCTTTGATGGACCTGGAACTCTTTGATCCATGTAGACTGGCTCAACAGCAACCCCCAAGGATATTCCTTCTCGCCTTTGCTAGCCAGAATTACAGGCATGAATTGCTACTCCTAGCATTTTTTTTTTTTTTAACATGGATGCTGGGAATGGAACTGAGAGCCTCCTGTTTGCACAGTTAACAACATGGAGTCAGCTACCTCTCCAGCCAAGGGACTCTTTTTTGACTACCTCTTGATCCTTAACAGCTCATGGGAAGGCAGTTGAGCAATGTTTTGGGATATCAAAATGAAGTCAACAAATTATTTACTCAGCGCTGCAACTAACTCGATGTTTAGGAAAAAATTAAAATAAGTGAGAAAGTTCTGGGTAGAGCTCTGGATTATTTAAGTGTATGAAATACCTTTAAGAGTCTGGGGAACTTAATTCTCAATATTCAGATATTTATTAATGAGTGTCAGAATAAGGGATGAAGCAGTAACTGAATAACCCAGCTCAGCTTCTATGTGTTTCTGGCAGCTTTTTGAACCTTCGATCATTGTCCTTTGCACTGTACACCTGTCAGCTGATAAACTACCTGTTTCCTGTGTTTTTAGCTATAGAATTACTCATGCCCCCAAAGGGAGTACATAACATGCTTTACCTAGACAACAGCTAAAAGACACAGAAACTCATTTGCTTCCCCTCCCCAAGACCAGTTAATGGATGTGTTTGAAAGTTGTTTAGTTTCCAAACCAGTTAGCTATAAATGACTAAGGTGCATTACAAATTGTCCTCAATGTTTGTTTTTTTCTTTTTTCTTTTCTTTTTCTTTTCCTTTTTTTCTTTGGCGCAAGTTCATGTTGACATTTGGTCTGTTGCTATGTATTGTAATGGTAAGTGACGTTTACCCAAGTTACTATATATGATCTTGCCACCAAGTTATTTCGGATTGGTGAATAAAGATGCCTACAGCCTATAGCTGAGCAGAATTGAGACAGGTGGGGCTGCGTGTTTCTGGGCTTCGAGTTGGAGGAGACCATGAGGAGAGAGAGAAGAAGGTGGAGAGAGGACAAAGGCACCATGGTTTAGAAGTCAAGAATGTATGGGCATGCATGAGGGCTGACCAACTGGAGTTAAGAGAGGTCCAGGTAAAACATAGTAATAACTCGGGTTATCAATAGGAAAGTAGAGTCTAACTGCATAGCAGGTAGATATTTGCTCAGGTCTAGAGCTGATTAAGGCTTATTGGAAATAATAAAAGTTGTGTGTCTTTTGTCTGAGATAGTGTAGGCCAAGAAAAACAGCCTAAGATTCTTTGTGAATGTCACTGACTGAAGGAGCCGATAGACAAGAGAACTCAAGAGAAGTGGATATTAGTTTTGTTATTTATACTATCTTATTACGATTGTTTAGGATGAGTGCTTTGTCCCAGAAGAACTATTAGTCGTTTACTCGGCCATATCTGTCATCCAGTCACATGGCCTACTCAAGATTTAGAAGTTGATTCCAGATAAGGAGAAATGGCATTTCTGATGTTTTTGTCAATGAGAATGCGAATAGTTCCAAGGTCTAGATTTTGCTGTCTTTGTGCTCTGAATTATTAAACATGATTCATCAATTGATAAATAGGAAAACATATCAAGTCTCTAACGGGGCTCTCCCAGGCTGGACTGAGGGGAAAGGCGGAGAGTGCTACTGACAGGCAAGTATTCCCAAGGATGAGCAAGTGGTTTATATGGCCTGGGTTAAGCCAAAAAAACGGCAAGAATATGAAGGGGGAGGGAAATGAGGAGAATGGCAGAAGCAGTATAAGAGGAAGGAGGAGCATAATTAAAAAATAAAATTGATTTTCTTTGATGTGGAGTATAACTTACAAGCCGTGCCTTTGAATTGTTTCCCCCACAATGCAGATGGGAAGATAATGGGGTTGTGTTACAAAATGAGATAATTGACAAGTGTGGAGGAGATCATTTTTGATTTACATGGTAGTCCATTTCTTTGGGTAGAAATTCAAAGAAGCAGGACTAGAGAGCTGACAGGTGTTTCTGTCCTCGCTACAGAGCTGAGTAAGCTGAGGTGAAACAAGTCAACACAAACTTTTCCAGTGATTCCTGGGGTTACTCATTCAATCTGATAACCAATCACAACGCAAGATTTTTACACAGATTACTTAACTGGTCTATGTTTAAATCCGTAAATAATATGCTTAACTCTACTTCTTGTCCTACTATTCCAAGTTGGACTTTTCTGACTCACTACTTTCTTTTGTCTGATCATCTTCACATTACTGTCCAAAGTACAGCTAATATGATCATTGCCCTCTGGAACAACTTTAATGTGAAAAACTCCTGGCTATGGCCAAAATCAGAGGAGGATACATTGGGGGTGTGTGTGTTCATTTACTAACTGGGTTTTAGCATAAAAAGTAGAAAGCACTGACCTCTTGACTATCCTGGAACCTAGAAACAGAAATAAAATGTAAGCTCTCTCTTTGTAACTGGCTACTGGCAAGGCTTTGACATAGTGATTGACATTAGAGCGACTATTTCACTCTGTAGGCATGTCTAGAACCTTTGAGCAACTGGTATGGGTTAATATTAGGAGTTTTATTTCACAGATGAGATCATTTATCTGTAAAAGGTCCCAGGATTTGCAAATCCTGATGCAGAATTTAAACTTGGAGCTGGTCCCTAGAAGCCTGTGCTCACTCCATTCTACTTCTAAATATTATGCTATAAAATCTCTATTGTCACTAACCATAACTCCGTAAGATAAGGAGCTGGTAATTTCTCACCTGCCAAAAATTATATTTTAATTTTAACACAGATAATAAAAATCCTGTTAAAAGGACTATTTCTTTTGATAAAAACTCTACAGAGGCTTGTAAATAATAGCATAGTTTGCGTCTGTATGGTTGAAAAAAGAAATTGCAATGCTATATAAACAAGCTTTTTATCCTTGCCACCAATTAAACAGAGAATTGACTTAACTAAAGTTTAATCCAGGAGGAGGTAGCACATAATCAAAGCTGGGACCCAGACTGGACAGGGTCCCATGACAAAGCTCAGTCAAGATGAATTGGCTCCCTGGAAGGCTAATCAACTTCAGAGAGAGTCTGAAAGGTTCTCAGGTGAAGAAGTGCAGCTGGGAACAGAGAGACTGGTTTTGTTGTATGACCCAGTGATCTCTGGAGTTAAGTGCAGCACACTCTTGATGATGAATTCTGGGCTTTAAATAGGAAATTTGAATTTTCTCCTGCTTTAAGGCCAAAGGAAAGGACAAGAAATGACTCAGGCCACTGGTATCTGTGGTCAAGGGATGCTGTTCTTCCTTTTTTGAAGCTTCAGGACAGGAGGACAGCTGAAGTAGACTTGTGGAGATCTCTGAGCTCTTTCTATCAGCTATAGAGACTGTCAGCACCACCCCACGGCACCTTTGTGATGGACACTTTTGGATACAGACAGGAGTTGTCACCTTAGTTCCGAGAGCCGAAGTACAGAGAGACGTACATTGCAATATTTCTTTTCTTTTTTTCATCAAAAAAATTTTTTTTCTTTTCATACTCTATACCTGTGCCTTTCCAGCAGTCCTGAAATTGGTACTAATCCCATAGCTCGTCCTTATAGTAGAAATCTTACTGATGTACATGAAAAGGAAACCTCAAAATAGATGATGGAATTCTTTCAAGTTATGCAATTTTGGGAAAAAAAATAAAAAATTTGAAATTAATTCACAAAATATTATTATAAGGCCCTTGACTTTTCCTCTGTGTGGTCATTGTCCTGAGATCAGGATTCCTGTGGAAATGCGTAGTAGTGGCTCACTATGATGGGAACTCTTCTGATCAATGCGACAGTAGGTCCATTCATAGAAGAAGCACAAGGTAGCAGTGGGGATTTTCCACTTACTTTAAGAATGATCTATTTATAGCTAATTCTTTCCTTGATAAAAAGCAGAATTACAATGCCTGGTATCCAAAAACTAAAACATTTCAGACAGCCCTCAGGACTGAACCTCCCGTGTGGGTTACAGTGCCCAGGAGGATCTCTGGCTAAAATTGTACACAGAAGATATTAGATTTACAAAAGCAAAATCATTCCAGTACTGATTCTCTGAAGGCTAACCTTCAGCTCAATTGGAATTTTGGTCCTAGTTTTAGAGTTGAAATCATGATGCAAAGGTCTGCATGTTAATGTTAGTTCCTTACGTCTACATCTTATGTAAGTATGTAAGGCTTTTGAAGTGTGGTTGTAAGCCTCAGTGTAGAAGTTAACATACTTAAATACTAGTTCAGTTTTGTCATTTAGTACTGTGTAACTCTGCCCATTCATATAAACTTATTAATTTTTGATTTTCTCTTATAAATCAGAAGATTTTAGGTGATAATATCTCTGAGAGGGCTCAGTGACTATTTTCATAGCAGAAGACTTTTGACATGGTGAAACCTATTAAAACTTCTTAAACAAAAATTTAGTTTCATTAAGGTCAAGCTACTCCTGCTTGTCTTTATTTTACCTTTGTATACTGGAGCATCACATGTAATAGAATAAATATCTGCTTATTTCCAATTTGTGTGTCTCTGGGGCATATTTTTATTGCAGAATTTGACAGGTCAAAATCTATTTATCGTTACAACTTGTGACATCAGTATTATCTGGGTTTTTGTCCTTGATTTGCAGGAGTGATTGAATATTTAGCTGGTTCTAATTTTCTGCAATTTTTACAATATCTTTTTTTTTTATTTAGTAAGTCATTAACATTTTCTAAGGAGTTTTACTTGCAAAGGCAACTTATTCAATAGATTAGTGTCTTTGGCACTTTTCTGCTTCAAGTCTCTTGAGTCATAGGGCATATCTCATTCATAACAACACCTCATGGAGGTGATGATTATTAAGGAAACAGTGATAGAGACATGACTCAGATATTGTTATGGCTCGAATATGAAACGTTCTCTATGAGCTCCCATCTTGGACGTGTTTCCATTAGAAGGTACTGGAAACTTTAGGAGGAGGATTCTGGCTGGAGGAATTAAGTCATGGAGGGCATGTCTTTGGTAACTATACATTGCCTTGTCCCGCTGCCTTTCTCAGCCCTTCCCTCTTCTCTCTCTCTCTCTCTCCCTACAAATTACAGATGAGATATGAGTTCTCAGCTGCTGCTCTAGCACCGGGCTTGCCTACCACTGTGTCCCCCTCCCTGATGTTCGCAGACTTATCCTCTAAAACTGTAAATGAGCCTCAATTATAGGCTTTCTTCTATAAGCTGGCTCGGCCATGATGTCTCTTCACAACAACAGAATAGTAACTGAGACAGAGCCCATTTGTAAACACACAGTACAGCGGCAAGTTCTTGGACTTACGGTTCCACATTCCACATGACTACTTTGTTCATAACGATGTTGTGACTTTGTGCATTGCTGGGAAAGAACACCCTACAAGGGCAACTTTGAGAAGGAGGGGTTTATTTTGGTTCACAGTTGAAGCGTATGATCCACCATTGTGGGGAAATCATGGCGGCAGGCGCTTGAGGTAGCTGGTTACACTGCAAGTGTTCAGGCAAGAAGCAGAAAGAGCTGAGTATTCCTCATAGCTTGCCATCTCATTTTCAGTCTGTCTAGGACCCCGGTCTACAGAATGGTGTCATCTATATTTAGGGTTGTTCTTCCCTCAATTAATCTAATCTAGAAACTTCCTCCCAGACAGCCCTAAAGGTCTGTTTCCATGGTGACTCTAAAGCCCATTAGGCTGATGATCAATATTAACTACCACAGCAACACAGCTGTATAGATTAGCATTGAGGAATGTCTCGGTAAACTGCTTCTGGGTTCAATTCCTGGGTTTTTAAAATCAATTCATAACCATTCCTGACAGAAAACCTTTTCTGTGCTCCAGTTTGGTCATCTGAAAAAATAATAACAATACCTATCTTATGGGGTTTTGGTGAGACTTGAGATAATAACACATTTTAGAAACATAATAGAACATATAAAGAATGAGAACTTCATTAATATTTGCCTGTCACTCCCATAAAGGCTTGGTGTTTGCTGCAACACTGATTTGTATAGAGAAAGGTAATAGGGTCTTAGATGGGCAGATTGTGTGAGGCACCTGGGAACCCTGATCTGAGTTTCAGAGCTCACAGCCTGGCTATTCTGAGCATTTTTCAGCATTAGTTAAATCACAAAACCTAAAGAGATTCTGTGGTAATCTTTGTATACAGAGCTCCAGCGATTCTGCTGCTACAGGGCATGCTCTTAACACCTATAAAAATTATGTAGGAGTCTAATTCATCTATTTTTACTTAGTGCTTAGTACAGTTCGAAGTATAAAGAGAATATAATAACTTCTCAGTAAACGCCTGTCACTTCAATATGTAACGGAGAGTTCCAGTATGTGTAAAATTAGAGATACTGCACATAGATATTTGTTTCCTCTTTAGAAGCTTTTCGATAGCTCTTGACACTTTTTAGATAGTACTGATGGCAGTTCTCAGACCATGGCATGAAGAGGGGCAGGATGGGGAAGATTCCTCAAAGAAATCAAATTGCTCATCAATTCAATAAGGTGGGATGGAGCCGTGGTAGGTTAAATTCAGATAATAGATCCAGAACTGGTAGATTTGGTAATTCAAAAGAAGCAGAGCATTATCATCTAACACCTTCAGCTGGTGCTTTAAAATGTATACATATACTCACAAGCATAAACACAAGTGCAGAGTTTAAGTACACAGGTATGTTACAAAGAACCTAAGGCTTTAAAAGTTTTACTATTATTATTTATTTATTTTGTGTATGTGAGTACACTGTAGCTCTCCTCAGACACATCAGAGGATGGCATCAGATCACATTACACATGGTTGTGAGCCCCCATGTAGTTGCTGGGAATTGAACTCTGGACATCTGATGGAACCATAGTGCTCTTAACCACTGAGCCATCTCTCCAGCCCCAAGCCATCCTCCCGAAAGCTCAACAGTTCAGATCCATGTTACCTATGTAGCATATGCACTTATAATTTGTTGGGTATTCAGTAAAGGCTCATTTATACTCCATGCATGATCTAATAGGGTAGGTTAAATTTTGATTAGAACTTTTGCTTTCCTGATATCCCAGTCACAGAACAGGTACGTTATCAGACTGGGCTTATCAGAGGGTGAGCTGAATGCAAAGTTCCATGGTGAAGGCTGAGAATGCACCTAGAGTCGAGTGCCATAGTCAAAGTTCACCCAGGATCACGGAAAGTTCCTTTTTACTCTCTTGCTTCCTTATGGACATACTTTCACACTAGGTAAGATAAAATGGGACACTGGAAAATGCAGTCTGCTATGGCAAATTCTACATTTCTCAGTAGTATTTAGAAGAACTTTAATTCAGGGACCTCTGGAGTTCCCTACCAAGTCAAGAGCATTGTGAGATAAAAAAAAAAAAAAGGCAGAGTCTAAGGATGAAATGCTTCAAGGGAGATTTTGGAAGAGACAGATTCAATGAGATCTAAAACGTGCCATGAATAGAATGAAGAGATAGGGTAGTCAGCCAGCTGAACTACATTGGCATGAAGAGCTAAGTGTCAACAATGTGAAGACTCTGCTTAGGGAATTTCACCTTGCCTGTTGATGCCTGTGGAAGAGAGTAGTGTGAATAGTGCTAAGGCTCTCACACGGTGGTTCCTTTGACATAGCATGCAGTGTTCATGGCAAGGTTTAGTTTTTCAACTTCAATATCTAAAGAGTTTCCCAGGATTATCAGAGGCTCAAAAAAAAAAAAAAAAAAAAAACCCAAAAATCAAACCCAATCCAACCAACCCAACCCAACCCAACCCAACCCAACCCAACCAACCCAACCCAACCCAACCCAACCCAACCCAACCCAACCAAACCAAACGAAACCAAACCAAACCAAAAAAAAAACAAAAACAAACAAAAAAACCCAAAAAAACAAAAAAACAAGGACACATGAATCTGACCCACCAAATTGACAGTAATTGGAAAATCTATATCTGACATGTGTATTAACATTTTGTGAATAAATATTTATTTAGACCTTTCAGGTAAAATGTACATACCTACTGCAGCTTCCCATCGAGAGACATCATAACTTGGCTGAGGAAAATAGTTAACAAACCAAATGCTGGAAGCATAGGACTTTTCTCGAAGGAAAGTCATTAAAGGTTTTTAATGTTCTATTTTAAAATATTGTGTAGACATCTAGTAAAACTGACCAGCTGGCTCAGAGAACTTTTTATTCTCTTTGGCTGCGTCAGTTTTAGTCAAGTTGGAACCTCTAGTGATTGTTTAGTGGGGCAGAACAATTGATAACCATACCACTACTGCACCTAGGATTTGGAGTGGGAAAAGAGAACATTTCACATTTTCTTCCCCCAAATATATTTATCACCTTCAGATTGTTTTTCTTAATGTGTAGCATACTATCAAAGCCAGGCTGTGATTGAATGGGGGACTCTTCTCCCTTCTTTCTGGAATGTTAATCTGGCAAGCTGACTGCCTTAGCAGGACTATCTCTGTGCTGGTCCCTGACTTCACTAACCTCTGGGAAGTACTTTGATAATGATTTTCCACAATCACACAATTAAAACCAATCTCATGTGCTCCTGTGGTATTTTCTGTTTAATAACTTATCTTCCTCATGAAGAATCAGGATAATTAAATGGTGGCCCATTTGTGACAACTATATGTTCCCAAGTCTGGTCACGATGTCAAGGTGAGGACTCGTTGGTAGCTCTATGTAAAATGCTAGAAGTCACAGTATGGGAACACTCAATGTCAGCGAGGCTTTTAACTTCTTGTCTGGACACTTAGATTGGCACCTTGGGCTCCTTTACCTTGGAAAACAGAAAAGGCTGGAGAAGACGGTCATGGACTGCAAGCATCATTTCAGGCTGCCTGCCTCTTTAATTTGCATCAGATCATTTATTGAGTCTGACTACATCATATTCAGTATTCAAGGCACTACCTTGATCACAGTAGATAAATCTCAACACCTTTGCAAGCAGCAGGACATAGAAATTGTGTGAGCACTTCTGTAGTCAGGATTCTCTTCCTGATATTAAGCAGAGACAAAACCAAACTATTGTCTTGTTTCATGTCCTTGTAGTGATGACAGCTCATGCAGCTGAAAATTGTACTTTTTCTGTGAGTTGTGGGAGCTCTCTAACCTATGACTTGTAAATGATTGCATACACTTAATATTATGTTTGGACATGTTTCAAAAAGGAACTGTTTGAATCAGTGTTGTATTTCTCTTTTTCAAGTTTAATTCACTTTCTATTCTAAGTGCCACTTCTGTATTTGAATGAATACCAGTGTTTTCAGAAAACCATCACAAGATAACGTTAGTCGCTAACCTGACACAGACTGTTTCAACAGTGGAGTTTTACAGAATATATGCTGTTCTCCTTTTTGAAGACTGTTTTTTTTTGTTTTGTTTTTTTTTTTTTGTTTTTGTTTTTTTTTTTTTTTAATGAGACGATTTCATTTTTCTTCAAGGAGCTAAGCTGAGGAAAACCCTTCAAACAGCATGATTTCTTTAGACAGGTAGTAATTTATTGTTAGACAGTTGGAAACTGTTTGCCTGGCAGAAATAAACATACAATAAAATTATCCAAAAGCACTCAGGTGAGCGTTTTGATTGAATAAATGACAAGGAAGTTTGGAATCTGAATATTTTGTAAATTGTAGAAGCAACTTTGGCAATTGAAGGGATGAAGACAAATCAAGTAGAAAGAAATGTATTTTAATTTCAGACATGTGCAGTTGTGTAGAAGATACTAACGGTAACAGAATAAAAGATTTCAACAAAGAAAGGAGATTACATTTAAAAAGCTGAAAAGATTAAGATCACATGATGATTGACAAGTATTAATAGAGCTATTAAAGATGTTTTTAAAGAAAATGCACATGAAATATTTCAGTATTTTTCTAATGATTTCGACACACTTTTTTCGGTTGAGTTTTAGTAATGCGATGTAAAAACCCAGCAGGTTACATGGTAAAAAGAGCTTTGCAATTGTCTAACTACCAATCTTTTTGAAGATCTATGTATTCAAAACATACATATTGACACCCACACACCCAGAAAATAAATTGACAAGATAGTGTCTTTCATAGATGATAGAAAAGATAAAGACATACCTTATTAGATATCACAGATAGAGAGGAGCCATACACTTATCCTTCTTAAAACCAAGCTGTACCTTAATTATGGTTTTATAGGTTTGTTTTTGTCCTAAGAAAAGGTGTTTGGAAACATAATTTTATAATAGGTAACCTACACCATTCTTTTATGCAAAGAGATGTTTAAGTTGTAGAAAACGAATACAAATTAATATGAATAGTTTATTCTGGACTGGAGATTTTTAAAAATCAGTTGAGATCTGTTTCATGTCTATTATCTGATCTTTTGGTACTGAGGGTCAAGCACTGTCTAGTTTTTTCCAAACCTTAGGGACATTATGATTGTTGGCCAAAAACTTTTTAAAAGTATTTTTATTTAAGTGTTAGTCACGGACATTCTTTTCAGTAAGATTAGTCAAGGCTTTAGGAGTGCAATTTCTTGAGACTATTCGTTCCTGCACACTTGTGATGTTGCAATCCAAACTTTGAGAACTGTTGTCATAGATAACATTCATATAGGTAGTACACGGGCAGCAAAGCATTTCTATGTTTTAAAACACTTGCATGTTTGCCATACGTCTTCAAAGATGATTCAGCAATAATTTAGGTCTCTTATGTTCATTTGTGAAATAACTATATTTTTAGGATTGAGAGTTAATTTTGTTAATGACTTCATTCTAACCTTCTGCACACTTCTTTTGACTTTGGTGGAAGATGAGAAAAGTCACTGCTTTTTTACAATAACATACAAAAAAATCTATAACTAGGCAAGAAGATATTTAAATGAAAAGATATTTGCTTTGAAAGTTGCAAGATGTTATATTTGAAATGCTATAACTTCTTTGTGGATTCTTTAGCCATAAAGTTGATCAAAGTTACTACTTAATAGAGCAAATAGGGGCAGTGGAAGATTGGGCTAAACCTTTGGGTAGACACTAGTTATTATGTAGAGGAATTGCTGGCTTTGGTTTCAAAGCTTGATTTGGACACATGAGGAGGGTTGATATAATGATGAAGTCAACGCAGGTTCTAAGTATGTTGGTAGAGGACAAAGTGGAAAGACTTTTGCCTATAAGCTAGTAGGGCCAGGTAACACATGGGCAGGGTGTTGGGAAGGCTGTAAAGTTCTGCCTTGAGAAGTGGTATGATGGATTGGGTATAGTCACAGGCTCCAGAATCAAGCTCATTCTTTCACTTCTTAGCTGTTGGAACTTTGAAAAGTCTCTTCTCTTATTAGTAAAATATAAATGATTCTTGGAAGAGTTAAAGTGGAACAGACATTAGATATTCCCAGGTGTTTTATTCCTATTGAGAAAGTAGGACCTGAAATTGAACACTACTACTAAAGTAAGAAAGATGATTCTATGAATTTCATATCTATCATCTATCTATCTATCTATCTATCTATCTATCTATCTATCTATCTGTCTGTCTGTCTGTCTGTCTGTCTATCTATCTATCTATCTATCTATCTATCTATCTATCTATCATCTATCATTTAGCATCTATCTATCTATTGATATATATATATATATATATATATACTAATATGTATCCATATATATTGGAATTATTAGAATTATTATATTCATTGAATCTTTTGCTCATTTGACAGACAGTTTATTGGACATGGAGTATGCACTCATTGAGCTTGGCAGTGTGCTAAGCACTGGAGACAAAAATAAATTATATGCCATCCTAATAAGGAGTTAAGTTGGCTAGGTACTGAGGGCCCTGTCACTTAAAGCTAGCAATTTCTGTGAATGAACTAACATTTGTTTATTAGTGTCTATTAGAGTCTCTTAAAGGGCTCAACAATTTACTATCTTCCCTTCCTGAAGCAACAAACTAATCAATGGGATGAAGTAATAAATATCTGGAAACAAAATAGAGTCATCTATAAAGTTGAGCAACATACTTGTATCTGTGGACAAGCTTCCTGAACTAAATTCTGGAGTTATTAAGACTCACCAGCCAAGTTATAGTAAGTGTTGGACCTACATGTCCTCTGTAGGAATGTGGTCTTTACCTCAAACTTTCCTATAACTTAGAGAGATGGAGGACACAGTCTTCACTGGGCAAGAAAGAAAGAAGTGGTGCTCCTGGGCGAGTTATATCCTCCAGCCACGGAAAGGCTAGAAAAACATTTCCTGTGCTCACCTCCAAGATTTTTATTTGAATATTTGTTTCTCACACTCCATAATTTTTTTCTCCTTGTTATACTCTTATGTGATAATCTTTTCCCCTCAAGCAGCCACAGTTTTTGAATGAAACACAATGAGATAAACACATTCCACTGTATCTCTTCTCTAACTACAGAAAAGAACGTCTCTCCCAAATACTTAACATTTAACATAACCTAGGAATTATAAATGCAAGTAGACTGGGCAGGGCCTCTGCACTAGAAAGATGGTCTGGGTGAAGGCTCCCGTATAGTTTTTGTGTGTTTATACTTTTTAATCACTTCCTTTCCTTTCTATTTTGAGAACTTTGGTTTCTTTAAAAACACAGAAATAGTGTAAGAATTGTGTTCATTTTAATCTCAGGTGTGGGATATGAGGGTGCTTCAGGCTGTCCTCAGCAGGTGACTTTGATTTGACTTGTGCTCTAGCAGGGGTGTAATTTTGCCAGCTGCAGATACTTTCTAGAATTGTACAACATTTGGAATTCAGGGGACTCTTTAGAGACTACATCAATGCTAAGGCCCCGAGAAGCTGGTAGCAGGTTTGCCCATTGGTGGGTGGATGCTGTTTGCTGTGGTTTGTTATGGTCTGACAAGTAGTCATGAGCAAAGGGATGAAAAGGAGAAATTAGATATCCTGACAGTGAAGATCAAACTTGCTCCAAGGAAGCTGATACCCCTAATCAGCAGGGTTATATCTAACAATATCATCTAACAATATCATCATCCCCTTTCCCCTCTAACCTTTATACCTTAGGGGTTGAAAGGAAAAAAGTAAAGGGGTAAGCAAGAGTAAAAGGAAAAAACCCCCACAAAGTATCCAAAAGTCCAGCTACACCCATCAGTCCATATTGTCAAATCCCAAGGAAAGGAGCTGTGTGTTTTTCTTCCCAAGTGAATCGCAATAACATAGTGGCTTCTCTGTGTTCCACCAGCATAGTCAGCAAATACTGTGGGGTTGAAGCTTGTAATACTGCCAAATCTTTGGCCTTCTAGAGTTTTCCATTCCCACAGAGGCAGAGGCAGACTCTAGATCTCAGAGTAGGGAGGCGCTGACCAGCCTTTCTGCTGACTTCTCTTCTCTTCTCTTCTCTTCTCTTCTCTTCTCTTCTCTTCTCT
>JADRCD010157893.1:3925-15756 GCA_019843815.1 Montemys delectorum | reverse complement strand
CTTCTCTTCTCTTCTCTTCTCTTCTCTTCTCTTCTCTTCTCTTCTCTTCTCTTCTCTTCTCTTCTCTTCTCTCCTGTCCTCTCCTCTCCTCTCCTCTCCTCTTCTCTTTTCTTCTCTTCTCTAGGCACTAGGAATAGGGAACCTTAGAAATAGATTGGAGAAGTTGATAATAGAAAATAATCAGAAAAATGTTCCCTTTAAATCTTGGTTTGTCTTAGAAAAACTACTGAGTTCTTTGTTCATGAAACTAAATCTCAACAACTTTAAAGCATTAAACTATGGTTACAGAACCACTGTATGTTTCAGTATGAGCAAACTTAGTAGACCAGATATATCAGAAAGCCTTTTGAAAACTGAGATTGAAAAAGTAGTTTCCTAAGAATGAGTCAGAATATCAATAATTGCTCAAACATATCTTAGTGTTCTACTATAATATATTTAGTATCAATAATATAACATTCACAATTTCCAGGTACAATCTGAAAGTACTCAATGTATCAGGAAAACCCAAGAAATTATGAGGAGAAAAGGAGATCAAATGACATCAACCACAAGAAGATACAAATATTGGAAATGTCAGAAAAAGTCTGAAATAGTTGTATTACATATGCCTAACAAGCAAGGGAAAGGTGACCTAGAAAATATAGAATCTAAAAATTATACAATCTAGAAAATACAGATCTAGAATTACAGAACTTTTTAGAAAAGTACAGTGATGTACAAAATATGAGAAATAGTAATAAAAGAAAGAAAAATTTGAGCAGAGAAGTACAGTAATAGTATTTTAAGAGATCACTAGGGGCATGCAAAATTAGAAAGTAAAAGAGAGAGTTAAGAAGGAGAAAACCTGAGGGACATCCAGAACAACTTCAATTGTAATATTTATGTTATGAAAGAAGAGAGAAATATTGACAAAAGTAAATAAAAATTCAGAAAATATGTAGAAGACTTGAACAACATCATCAATCACTTTTCTAAGATGTTGTAAAATATCCAAGTCAAAATAGAAGAGAACATATTCTTTCTTGGTTCAGATAGATGTACAAAGTGAATGACAAAGAAACAGCAGTTAAGTTTAAAAGGATTGCAATTATTGGAAGTATGTTTTGTGATCATAAACTTAGATATGCAAATAGATAATAAAATAGTGAAAGAAAACCTTAGAAAGCTAAATAAAAATGGGGGTTAGAGCATGGCCCAGTAGTTTAGAGTGCTTGCTGTTCTGCCGAAGGTCCAGGTTCAATGCTTAGAACTCACATCCAGGCTCTCTATTGCCTCTTACTCTATGTCCAACACATCTCACTCCCTTTTCTGGAATAACCAAAGGCACCCACAAACATGTGCATGTACTCACAGACATATGTACAGATAACCAATAAAGGAAGAAAGTTAAATAAAACATTATGAAATAACTTATCAAAGAAGAAATCTCGAGGGATATTGAAAATAATTTTGAGTGGAAGGAACATGAAATCAGTATTGGAAGTATTAAGCAGTACTGGAAAGAAAATAGCTAATCTTAAAAGTTCATATGAAAAAATAAGGGCTCAAACCAATGAATTAAATGTATTAGTTATTTTTCTATTGTTGAGATAAAACACTATGATCAAGGCAACTTATAAAAGAAAGTATTTAATAGGTTTGTGTTCAGAGGATTGGAGTTGATAATGGTGGAGTGAGAGCATGGTTGCAGGAACAGTCTAGAGCTGACATCTTGCTCCATATGTGGAAGAGGAAGGGGAATGGTGTAAATCTTTTTAAACCTGAAAGCCTACCACAGTATCACAGCTCTTCCAACAAGGCCATATCCCTAATCTTACCAAAACATTTTCATCAACTGGGGACCAAGATTCAAACATATAAGCCTTTGGAAACCATTTTCATTCAAACCCTCACATTAAGTTTCAAAGAAATGTAGGACATAAAGCAATGCAAAGGAGAAATCAGTTAATTGCAAACATAAAAGATCAATGCAATTAAAAGTGATAATCTCCAACCTTGTTTTGAAGAAGGTCTTGTTAAGCAGCTCTGGCTGGCCTGAAACTTGCTAAGTAGCCTAGGCTAGTCTTGAACCTGTGACCATCTTTCTTCTACATCATGATTGATGAAATTATAAATATGAACAGCCACAAGCATTCTAAAACTGTATCTTTAAAACAATAAACAAAAGCAATTGATAAGCCTCTCATGAAATTAGCTAGTAAAATAAGAGAAGAAAGTAATAATCCACATTGGCAATGAAAGAAGGACTTCTGCCATGGATCGAGCCAACATTAAATGGTAAGAGAACATTCTACGGACAACTTTATGCGCATAATTTTATAATTGAGATGAAATAGACAGATTTTTAGGAAGAGAAAACTATGAAAACTTCATTAAAAAGAATCTGGCAATGTCTCAGCTTATACCCATTTAAAAACCTAATTCATAGTTAAGTATGTTCAGAAAGTCTTTCCAAGCTGAGAGAGATGCACTGGAGAACTCTGTAAGAATTAAGAATAACTGTACCAATTCTGCATTGTCTTGTAGCGTATTTTAAAAAGACAAAATGCTGATAGAGCTAAGTTATAATGGCACAGAAATGATCAATATTCCTCTTGAACAGGGACAGCAAACCTTCCGCAAACTGTCAGTAACTCAAATTCAGTAATATGAGAACGTAATAATCATGGAAACCCTGTGACAGTTATGCCAGGAAAAGCTCTAGCTACATATTAGAAATGCCAGCTCATTTGTGAACCAGTCCTGGATCAAACTTTCAATTCCACCCGTGCACATCATCAGATTAATTGACTTAGTAGCAGAAAGATGGTATAATAACATCAAGAGACCAATAAAAGGCATTTGACAAAATTTAACATCCAATTCAGGGTACAAACTAGCACTTCACTTGAAGTATAAAGAATGCCTATGAAAACTCTAACATCATACTTCCTGGTGAAAGACTAATTTTTTTTTTTTTTTTTTTTTTTTGGGTATGGTAGAAAGTAGGCAAGTACTTCTCTCCTTCCTATTCAATACGGCACTTGAAATCTAGCAAAAGCATTTGTTCTAGAAAACGAGACAAGAGGCATCTCCCCCTTTTCTTTCTTTTCTTTCTAAATTATTGGAAAGGAAAAAAATCTGTTCTTATTTGTGATATGACTTCTACATGACAATAATCTAAAATCTATTAAAAACACTAGAACTAATAAATTGAGTTTAACAAGGTTGCAGTATTCAAGGGCAGTAGTCAGAACTCAACTACATTTTTAGGATATACAGTAAACAACTGGGAAATTGAGTTGTTAAAAACACCGTAACATTTGTGATCATTCCACTGTGAAATATTCTGAGGAAAATACAGTAAAATGTGTGCAAGATTTGCATGCTAGTGATATTGAGAGAGACACATATCATATTTGTTGGTTGAAAGATTCTATTCTGTATAAAATGTCAACATTTATCTTTCTATTTAATGCATTCTCAATCAATATCACAGCAGGAATTATTTTTGAAGGTATCAACAAAGTGACTATATGAAGTATATGGAAAGACAAAAAACTGGAATAGTCAAATAATTTTTGTATACTGAGCTTAAGGACACACATTATTGTCTCCTTAAAGCTGTAAATGTTGTATCAGACAGAGTTCAATTACTACAATGAAATACCTGAAGAGTTCACTTACAAATAGAAAGTATTGGCCCCAGGGGTCTTATTTACCTTTGGTTGATAGAGTGATTGCTTAGCATAGAGGAAGCCAGGGTTTGATCCGCAGCATGGCGTAAACTGGACATGTTGGTAAATATCTATAATCCCAGTAACTGGAATAGAGAGCTAGGACAATCAGGAGTTCAGGGTCATCCTCGGCTACATACAAATATTTGAGGCCAGTTTTCTACACATGAAGCATTGTTGCAAAGAAACAGGGATGAAAGAGTTGAGAGGATGAAAATGTTTTGGGGGTTCATGGATGTGAATGCCCCAATTCCAAATTGAATGGGTTTCCCCACTGGCTAAATGCTATACCACTTTGGGAACCAAACTTTTAACACATACACCTTTGGGGTACAGCCACACAAAGTGTTATTGTGCAGTACACACAACACCCACAAAGTGTATCTCTAGTATTAGTGAAAACACAGAAATGTGGCACACTGGAGGAAGAGAAAAATTGATATAGATCCAAATAAAAATGATAAACAGACTTTTTATTTTCAGAGTTTTAAAGGCAACCCAACAAGGAAAGGGCAGTGTCTTTGCAATAAGTGGAGGAAATTCACTTGGAAAAGAACGAATTTTCATCTACATTTTACTCCATATACAGAAATTAACTAAAAATGCATCACAGATGTTAATGAAAAGTAAAATTTAAAAATTCTTAGAGAAAAATTTTTTTGATCGAGAAAGAATTCGTTGATACAACACCAGAAACAATTCACTAAGTAAGAAAGGAGTGAATTGAATGTTAATCAAAATTAAAAACATGTGTTCTCTATAGAATACTATTAAGGGAGTAGTGAGATAATACAGAGGAGAAATATCTACAAATCATATATTAGATAAAGAACTTGCCTCATAATCTGTAAAGAACTCTGGAGACTGAAAATTAGGAAACAACCCAAATTCAAACAGAGAGAGTATTTGAATCCCACTTTACTTCCAGCCCCATGAAATACAGATTTAAAAAAATGTTCTCCATTGTTCATCATTAGAGAAATGACCAATAAAACCACCAAGAGGTAGAGATGGCCTCATGTACTTACTTGTTGTCCTAAAGTTAAAAAGAAAATAAAAAAGAGATGATTCCTATCCCTGCTGCTACAGAGCAAAAGGGACTTTCATTTACTGCTGATAGGAACACAAGCCAGTGCTGACTCTGGAGGGAGACATGGCAACTTCTCAAAAGTCTAAACATGTACTTGTCAGATGCTTCAGCTATTCCATATGTAGGTATTGAGTGTAGGGAAATGCAGGTTTGTGTTCATGCACACATACACACACACACACAAGTATTCTTAGCTCCAAAAGTGAATGTTTTTAGTGACATCACCTAAACATGGAAATATCAGAGTTGCTTACTAGTGGCAAGTGGGTACACAAGTGAGTGCATGCACATTATGAAAAATTATGACCAATTAAAAAGGAAAGAACTCTTTTTTTAAAATTTTATCTCAAATGTTATGTACATTTATAATGGATAATTTTTTTTTCATAATGGATAATCTTGATTGTCAAATCAAGTTTTTTTATTAGATATTTTCATTATTTACATGTCATATAATTTCTCCTTTCCCTGTTTCCTCTCCAAAAAAACCCCCACAAAAAACAACAACAAGAACAAACCCCTGTTCCCTCTCCCCTCCCTCTACTTGTCACACCACTTTCTCCCGCTTACCGGCCCTGGTATTCCCCTATACTGGGACACAGAACCTTCACAAGGCCAAGAACCTCTCTTCCTGTTGATGACCGACTTGGCCATCCTCTACTATACACATGCTGGCAGAGCCATCAGTCCCACAATGTATACTCATTGGTTAGTAGGTTAGTGGTTTAGTCCCCGGGAGCACTGAGGGTACTAGTTAGTTCATATTGTTGTTCATCCTAAGAGGCTGCAAATCCTTCAGCTCCTTTGGTCCTTTCTCTAACTCCTTCATTGGGGCCCCTGTACTGAGTCCAATGGATGGCTGTGATCCTCTAATTCTGTATTAATCGGGTACTATCAGAGCCTCTCAGGAGACAGCTATATCAGGCTGGAGTGTCCTTCCTTTAGTCTCTGCTCCACAGTTAGTCTCTACAACTCCTTCCATGGGTATTTTGTTCCCCCTTTTAAGAAGGAATGAAATGTCCACATTTTGGTCTTCCTTCTTCTTGAGTTTCTTGTGGTTTGTGGATTGTACTTTGAGTATTCTGAACTTCTGGGCTAATATCCACTTATCAGAGAGTGCATACCATTAGTGTTCTTTTGTGATTAGATTACTTCACTCAGGATGATATTCTGCAGATCCATCCATTTCCCTAAGAATTTCATAAATTCATTGTTTTTAATAACTGGGTAGTACTCCATTGTGTAGATGTACCACAATTTCTGTATTCATTCCTCTGTTGAGGGACATCTGGGTTGTTTCCAGTTTCTGGCTATTATAAATAAGGCTACTATGAACATGGTGAAGCATGTGCCCTTTTTACATGTTGGAGCATCTTCTGAGTATATGCCCAGTGGTCTAGATGGGTCCTCTGGTAGAATTATGTCCAATTTCCGGAGGAACTGCCAAACTGATTTCCAGAGTGGCTGTACCAGCTTGCCATCCCACCAGCAATGAAGGAGTGTTCCTCTTTCTCCTTATCTTTTTTGATCAATTTAGGGAGAAAGTCGATTTATTCAATATTAGAATGGCCAATCCAGCTTTTTTCTTGGGACCATTGGTTTGGGAAATTGTTTTCCAGCCTTTTATTCTGAGGTAGTGTCTGTCTTTGTCAGTGAGGTGGGTTTCCTGTATGCAACAAAATGTTGGGTCCTCTTTAAGTACCCAGTCTGATAGTCTATGTCTTTTTATTAGGGAATTGAGTCCACTGATATTAAGGAAAAGTAATTGTTGCTTCCTGTTATTTTTGTTGTTAGAGTTGGAATTCCATTAATGTGGCTATCTTCTTTTAGTTTTATTGGAAGATTACATTTTTGCTTTTTCAGAGATGTAGTTCCCCTTCTCGTGTTGGAATTTTCCATTTATTACCCTTTGAAGGGCTGGATTTGTGGAAATACATTGTGTGAATTTGGTTTTGTCATGGAATACTTTGGTTTTTTCATCTATGGTGATTGAGAGTTTTGCTGGGTATAGTAGTCTAGGCTGACATTTGTGTTCTCTTAGGGTCTGTATGACATCTGCCCATAGATGTCATAGTCTCTGGTGAGAAGTCTTGTGTAATTCTGATAGGCCTGCCTTTATATGTTACTTGACCTTTTTCCCTTACTGCTTTTAGCATTCTTTCTTTGTTTTGTGCATTTGGTGTTTTGACTATTATGTGGCGGGAGGAATTTCTTTTCTGGTCCAGTCTTGTTCTATAGGCTTCTTGTATGTTCATGGGCATCTCTTTCTTTAGGTTAGGAAAGGTTTCTTCTATAATTTTGTTGAAGATATTTACTGGTCCTTTAAGTTGGAAGTCTTCACTCTCTTCTATTCCTATTATCCTTGGATTTGGTCTTCTCATTGTATCATGGATTTCCTGGATGTTTTGGGTCAGGAACTTTTTGCATTTTCCATTTTCTTTGATTGTTTTGTCAGTGTTTTCTACTGTATCTTCTGCGCCTGAGATTCTCTCTTCTATCTTGTGTATTCTGTTGGTGATGCTTGCATCTATGTTTCCTGACTTTCGGGAACGGTGCAGAGAGGTCTGTAGATCTGTTGTCCCTCCTAGGTGTGGTCTGAGGTAGAAAGGATCCTGACCAGGCTCCCCTGCCATTTGTGAGGCCTGTGCCTCCTGGCTGGTACTGCCTTAGAAAGTCAAGGGAGAGAAAATGGTGGATCTCACCCGAGTCCCTGGGCTAGAGCACTCCGTGAAGGCAGGCTTTCCGCTTACAGGGAAGGGGCAGAGAGGCCTGTGGATCCACCGCTGTCACTCCTAGGTGTGGATGGAGGTTGAGTGGATCTTGTCCTGGCTTCTCTGCCACTTGTGAGTCCTGAGCCTCCTGGCTGGACCCACTGGAGAGAAAATCGTCAACTCAAGTCTTAAAATACATAGGAGAGAAACTTGAGGGCTTATCAGGATAGGTTTTGCTGAAGTGGTTTAACTAAAGAGTTAAAAACACATCTTGAATGTGGAAGCAAAGATTTCATAGACTAGAATGTGCAAGTGAATAGGAAGGAGAGTGAACTTAACACAGGCATTCACTTTTCTGTTTCCTGAATAGTTAGCTGTAACCATGCCCCAGCTAACTAACTCCATTCTTACCACTAGGGTCACTACCATAATGGGCCTGTGATATGACAGGAAATAAACTTATATTGTGACACGAAATTAGCCCTACAATCTTTAGGCTACTTCTGTAAGTATTAGGAAAAACTCTTGACATCCACACAGACTTGACTGAATGCTTAGAGATTTATGCTAAATAGGAATCAACACAATACCGTCTTATTTACAGACCATTATGGAAGTGTTCCTCCCAAGAGAGAGAAGAACTAGGTAACAGAGGCGACGAGTTAGGAACGAGTGAGGGACGAGTGAGGAAGTAGACACAGCATGGAAGCACCAGCATCATTTATGAGTGGTAGGCTATTCTGTGCCTTGTCTGTGGCTATGGTGACACAAGCTATGACTGTTGAAGTGTCAGAAGTATACATGAAAAAGGGCAAATTTTACTGTTAGTAAATAGAGTCCCATCTGATTCATCATCACTGTTCCATGAGCAACTCTAAAATGATTCACTGTGCTTCCAGCTGACTAGTCTGTAGTTTCATGCTAAATAAAAGGGTTCAATAGTTTGCTCCTTTGCTAATATATTTTAATATTCAGCTAGGAATGTAATAGATGGCCTTAAGGTTCATATTAAAGCTATTAGCTGTAAATTGTGATGTTTTCAAGGATTTAAGCCCCAGTAGCTCCTTTTCTAGTACTTAGTACTCCAGACCACACTTTAATTAAAATGGTAATTTCTATAAAAATTTAATCATTTATCTTCAGTAACACTTCCTCTAAAAATGAGATAAAATAAAAATTTTCCCCATTCTCTTCAGTATTCATTTTCTGATCTTTCTTAATTTAGCGACATCTGAATGTTTTATTTTCACAGAGGAGCCATAAGGTGGGAGATTTACCTAAAAAAGTGGTAATGGTAATGCTTCTCAGGAAGAAATGAATAAACGTGTTAACTAGAATGTCCCATGATCTTACAAAACTTGAAATCAGTTTAGAATGCATTGTGTCCTCTTCTTATAGTGGGATTAAAGACCAGTTAGGTATCAAAGGCTACCCAGGCCTTAGAATGCCATCCTACATGCAACTTGTTAGTCTGCCACAATTCTAAGAAACCCTTTGCCAGACTCTCCAACCATCTGAATCATGACTCATTAAGCCTTGTAGCCCAGATACCATGGTGGTTGTGAGGAGATAGCTCAGTCTAAGTTGTTATTGTTCGTTTGATGTTTGGTTCTTACTGAATAGATTCTTATTTCCAGATTAGCACATTAAAATTATCAAGAGAGAGAGATACAATCTATAATAGAAAAAAAATGAGTATTGAGCATTCTTTTAGCTGGAGAGGAGACAAAGTTTTATAGATGGTGTCATAGTTAGGGTTATCATTGCTGTGATGAAACATCATGAACAAAACAATTTGGGGAGGAAAATGTTTATTTGTCTTAAACTTTCACATCACTGTTCATTGTAGAAGGGTCAGAACAAGAACTCAAGCAGGATAGGAAGCTGGAGGCAAGGAACTGATGCAGAGGCCATGGAAGGGGCACCGCTTATTGAATTGCTCCTCATGGTTTGCTAAGCCTGCTTTCTTATAGAACCCAGGACCACCAGTTCATAATGGGAAGGGCCCTTCACCTTCAATCAGTCATTAAGAAAATGCCTTACACCAGGATCTTATGGAGACATTTTTCTCAATGGAGGGTCCCTCATTTCCACTGACTCTAACTTGTATCAAGTTGATATAAAACTAGCCAGCACCGATAGCCTATGCTTTAAATCTTCCCACCTAGTCAAAAGAGAGTTGACATTATGGAAGCCTCCAAATTCACTGGAATTCATCAGCCCTGCCTCTTGACAAAATTTGATAACACCGAAGTCAATTTAGTGTTCTAGTGTGATAACCTAACATGTCAACTATTTGATGAAATCTTTGTAGTATTACCTGGATTTACTGTAGCCCACCCATTGGTGGCAAACCACAGTACAGATTAAGTAGCCTGTCATATGTATTTGTGAACCATTTGGTACCCACTTGACAACAAATGATCACATGCTTGATAGTGACTCGTGAGTTAAGTTCTATAGGAGACAGTTGGAAACAATGAGGTTTTTCTTTTGTCTCCATGGCCTTTCATTCTGGGTTAATGTAGAAATAATTGATTCTGTTCTCATATTAAGTCACCAAAAATTCCAGTTAAAGGAAATCAGTAGAAAGAAGGAAATTCATGTTTCAATTTCCAGAAGGAAGACTTCATTTATACCTAAAATAATTTAATCAGGGAAAAGGGTGAAGCATTAAATGCATGCAATTCTGAAAAAATGAGGGTGAGTAGGTTGGGATATGAAGCCTGTGAGAAATTTAACAGTCTCTAATTGGTCCTGAGATGTGTGGGTCACCCGACTTGTGATTAAATTTTCTACAGGTCTATGCATTAGTGGGAGAAAGTGAGCTATGAGAAGATATATTACAAAGAAAAGGTAGTCTCTCTTCTCTTTACATTGTCTCTGTTTAAACCTTTGAAACATATGCAATTGGTTTCAGCATGCCAGCATGGAGGAGAGCCTGTGGAAGGAGAACCCCACAGAGGGAATTAAACAGATGTGAGAGAAGCTGCACATCATTTGCTTCTAAGGAAATTTTCAATTGTTTTGCCCTTATACTTTAATTTCTAACTTCATGACAACAGAACATAATTTATAGATAGCATGGGAGTTGCAGGGTGATATGATGTATGTAAACTGATCAGTGTAATGGGTAGCACACAGAACCCTGAATAAGTGAGACCTGGCTGCTATTTCTAATAGGTAAAAATCACAAACATTTCTCTTTGCTATATTGGGGATAGGTAAACACAGAACAGGATTAACTAGTTGAATAAGTACTTATGTGGCTTTCTATATACCATATGTTCGCATGCCAAGAATTCTTCCTCAGACATCTGAAGTTGACAAAATTACTTCCAAAGACTACATTCTTATGATTTCATCACACTGGGATTAAGGTATCAGAATTGTTTCTAAAAGAAAAAATCTGTAGTGAGGGGTGGTTTACCCTTCTATCATCTTGATGATATGGAACTTGATTCAGATCTTTCCTGACTGTAGCCTCTTTTCCTGAAGAAAAGAAGAAGGGTAAAAGGAAAGATAAAAGTAAGAAAGAATTGGCTCAGAGAGAAAGAAAACATAGAGCAAAGTGGTGATGTTTATTAGGAGATAAATTTTACTTCCATAATTTTGCCAAGGTTTATCTCTGTTTTAGAAAAAGTAATACTCTAAAGAAATATGGTAGTTAGTCAGAGGTTTCAAGAGTCAAGAAAAATCTGATGGATTTTGTATTTGTGGTTCAATATTTTAATTCCACATAAGTAAATGCAGATTTTGAGTGGAATTTCGAGCTTGCACATTTGTTGGGTAATACAGTTAATGACAGTATTTTACTATGATTTTCCTTAATGCTCCGGGCAGAAGATGTTATTACCTTTGTGGTCTGTTATGAATGACCATGAACAAATTAGAAAATTTCCCCATTTGTTTTTTTGTTTGTTTGTTTGCTTTTTGTTTTTTTGTTTTTTTGTTTTTTTTTTTTTTTTTGCACGTGGTTTTCTCTGTCTGCCTTTCTTTGAGGATATACTATTTTCTAATGCATACAAACCTTGGTGTTACCAAACTGACAATTTTTCATATTGTTTGGGAGGATAGGTATTTTTAAATGACAGCCTTTAAAAAGTCAAGGGAACTGTGTATGCAATTGCCTACTCACTGAATAAACACCCATCTGGGCCTGTTAAAGTACATCCTGTCCCCAGTATGTACAATTTCAAGGCAGGAAAATATTCTAACACAGCAATGTCTTAATGCTGGTTGGGCATTCTTGAGGGAAAGCCCTTTCTTTCTTCCTTCCTTCCTTCCTTTCTTTCTTTCTTTCTTTCTTTC
>JADRCD010157892.1:5402-25732 GCA_019843815.1 Montemys delectorum | reverse complement strand
TAGCTGGAGTTGCACATGGTTGTGAACCTCCTGATGTGGGCCTCTGGAGATCAAGAAGCATTCCTAACCACCAAACCAGCTCGCCAGTCTCCAACCAGTCCCTTAAAAATACTTTTTTTCAAGTGTTGGGGGTCTAGCCCAGGGACACAGGTGTACTAGGCACAGCTGAAGCACTGAGCTCCACACTCACAATTGGGAATTATTACTGTTTTACCCTTTGGGTTATCAATATACAGAGTACAGATATTAATGCAGGCATTGGCAGTCTTGCATGTGTCTCTAAGTTCTTCTGCTTCTCATCATCTGTGCATGTGGTTCTTTGACACTTGAGTTTCATCTATTTACTTATTTGTTTATTTATTTTTAAGGAGACAAGGTATCGTGTAGCCTAGCCAGACTTCCAGCTCACAGTGTAGAAGAGGGTGACCTTGAACTTCTAATCCTCTCTTGCTCTGCTTCCCAAGTGCTGCATACAGGTGTAGGCCATCATCCTGGGTAGCCCAGGGTGTTGTGCATGTAAGGCAGGCACTCTACCAACAGGGCTACCTCTCAAGCACTTAAGCAGTTTTAGCATTGCTTTTCCTGTTAAGCAATGAGTTAAATATTTAACATACGTCCATTTAAAAAGATGGGAATAACTTTTCCTGGTCACTCTTGGCATTCACCAGCCCTAAGTCTGGGAGGCTTCTCCTTCTCTTGGTCGCATTCACTGGACTGCTGTGGAGCCCCTGGCACCTTGGACACTTGATGAGTGGATGGCTGGGTGCTCAGAGGACGGTATGACTATCTCTGTAATATTTATCACATTTTTCTCTGCTACTTGTATAGATAAACTTCAGCAGGACAGGGACACAAGGACACCCAGCTCTGTGTAACAGCACTTCATGCCTTCCTCCCTCTGGTGTAGCCCGAGTCTACACTTCGAGTCTGTGGGAGAGGCTTTTGTGAGGTTCAGAGTTTTCAGCTACTTCTGGGCATTTGGCTTCTTGGTACCTAGGAGAGCGAGATGGGGTCTGAGTGGTCTGCTCCACAGGAGCTATTGTCTGCTCATCTTACTCAGGACACACCTCTCTGCCCAGAAACAGCTCTCTTCCCAACACTCCGCCTGGTGGCTTCTGGAAGAAGTGGTCTCTGCTGTGGTGGAGCATGCCAGCTGTGACTACCATGAGGCGCTTGCAGAGTGTGCTTTCACACCAGTGTCTAATAATTCTGGATGTAATGAGAAATGCCAATCAAGGTGTTGTTTTTTTTTTTTAATTAGAATTTTTATTCATCATTATGTGTATATGCTGGAGGCCCATGAGAATGGAGGGCAGAGGGACCTGGAGTTGCTCCCCTTTGACCTTTTACATTGTTGCAGGGATGGACCTCAGGCCAGCTGGCTTGCTGATGGGCACATTCACCAGCTCTCTTGCTTGCTTTTGGTTTTAGCTTTATGAGGGGCCTCTACACTATTTTTCCATAGTAGCCATACTAATTTGCATTCTCAGTAACAGTATACGGTGAATGGATATATTTTTTTAACCATGCAACAAAACCTTTATTAACATTTTAAACAGAGGTTCAGCTATTACTGAAACTTTCTGGTGGTTAGGGAGGGGCAGGTTTCAAGACAGGGTTTCTCTGTATAGTCCTGGCCATCCTGGAATTTGGTTTGTAGACCAGGCTAGCTAAAAACTCAAGATCCGCCTGCTTCTGCCTCTGGGTGCTAGGATTAAAGTTCTATACCACCAAGCCTGGCTGGACTGAAAGCTATCATTTCTAAATGTAAATGCACAAATGGTTCTAGTGTAGAGAAATACCATTAGTGCCTACTGGAAATTTAGGCTGAAGAGTAGAGACCAGGTGCAGGCTTGAGTCTTTTCTGGATCATAAAGAGTCGAGTCATCTTTCAGCTGCTTGCCTGCAAAGATGAGCATCTGCTGGGTAGGTGGGCGGCGCCCTCCTAATCCTGGATCTTGGCCTTCCCATTCTCTATGTCTCAGTGGCCTCTACCTCCAGGATCTGGGTCTTCACAAAGATTCACTTCTTAACCTGTTAATGAAGGGATTAAAGTACAAAGTTTAAAGCACATCAGCCACATTTTACCAGCCACTCTGTCTTGCCGTCTCCAAATGACCCTACAGATTCTGTCTTCTTCCCATTAAGTTGGAATGCATACTGTCTGCTCTGCCTCCTCATGTGGAAAGAGGAAGTGGTTGGTGGTTTGCAGGGCTGTGGTCCTGTCATGTAGATGCCCTGCAATCTTGCAGGTGTCTGACTAGCTGGGAAACCCACTAATCAGTATGAGGATTAGCAGCAACTCTTTTTTTTCTTTTTTCTTCTTTTTGTTTTTTGAGACAGGGTTTCTCTGTGTAGCCCTGGCTGTCCTGGAACTCACTCTGTAGACCAGGCTGGCCTCGAACTCAGAAATCCGCCTGCCTCTGCCTCCCAAGTGCTGGGATTAAAGGCGTGTGCCACCATTGCCTGGTCTAGCAGCAGCAATCCTTGTCAGAAGCGCTGGTTGGCTTGATGAGATTTTCTGAAGGTGGGAAGCAAAGCTGAGCTCTGGGGGAGACCGGGCCTGGGGATGCCCAGTTCAGTGCCAACTGAGGCTTCGAGGAGGAAGACAGCAGACCTGACTCACTGGGTCGCTGCTCTGGTTCTGTATGGAGAGCAAACAAATGAGCCAAAGCCAGTGGTGTGACTGGGTGTGCTCAGCTGCAAGTGTGACAGTGTCCTGTGTCCTGATGTGGACCCACAGAGGCATTGCTTCAGGGACAGCCACCCACATCATGTGTATGTCCTCTTTCAGGTGGTTCCCTGGACTCTGTGAACCAGCGGTGTTGGAGCTACACGGCTTGTGTCATGGACTCTGAGGTTAGATTCTGTTATCTTTTCATTTTGTTCTTCCTGGGTGTCCCCATTAATGATGGCCCCTCACTTGACAGGTCTGCCAAGGTACACCTCAGATAGCCAACAGAGTTCACCTCTATTGGCATCTGATAGGGACTTGGTATGGAATGGAATGGAATGGAATGGAATGGAATGGGAAATGGGGACATCCTTCCAGAAGGATGGAGTAGCATGACTGTCAGCCTGGTAGACATGGCAAGCCCAGCACAGAGGCTGGACAGAGAAGACCTGGAAGGTTCCCTCTTGCCCCCAGTCAGAGGCTGAGCTGGGTGCAGGCAGTAGTGCTTTCTAGCCTCTTGATGTCTCCTGCTGTGCCGCAGGGTCCCTACAGAGTGGCCGTCCCGTGTTCCTCCTCCCCAGGGACAAGGGTAGACTTGCTGCCATCCTCTTCTTTTACCTTGGGTAGGAAAGCTGAGGCACAGAGGTTAGGTGGTGTCTGGTCGAGACCACAGTGAAATGCTGACATTTTCTCTTACATCTTGGCATTTGGCATCCCTGCCCCACGTCAGAACTTGTATCTTATTGTAGGTGTTTCTGAGTTTAGGGTAAACCAATATAAACTTATAGTATTTATTACAAGTGCACAGTTGAGGGGCATTAAGTGAAGCAGGTTTCTTTTCTAAGTTTTGTTGAACTGCAGGGCCTCGTGGTACTGGCGTTGCTGAGTGCTCCTCCTTAGTGCTCCTCCCCAGGGATACTTTTGGACACACCATAGAACTGGCAGAGAGGCTGGGGAGCAAGCTGCTCCCTGCTGCCTCCGCTGGTACACACGGCCCTCTGAAGGGCAAAGGCAGAGTCCTACCTGGCTCCCTGCTCCCTGGAGTTTACCAGGCATCCTGTGCCTGCTCACAAAGGGAATGAGGGGAAAGAGGAAGTGCTTGCTGCTAGGAGCACAGCCGGTGCAGTCAGGCTCAGCCCTGTATGTAAACATGGGTGGAACTAAAGTGATGACATTTGCCTGACACCCGTGTCCCTGAAGCCTTCCCTCAAAGCAGCTTCCCCAGTGGGTGTCTTCAGGAGGGGTTCTGTAGAAGGTGGCTAGATGACCCCTTGGTATCTTCTGTTGGAGAGCGTGCCACAGACTATTTCTCTGCCCACAGGCCTCCTAGGAGGGCTCTTGGATTCTCAGAGTTATTGGTTCTCACAGGCCGGTGAGACTCCAACCGAGTCCTGACCCAGGCTCCCATGAGCCTTCCTGACTCCCTTTTCATCTTAGGTCAGCAATGGCTCTGGCCTGGAGGCCGAGCACATCACAAACCTGCTGGTGTTCGGCTTTCTCCAAAGCTCTGACTGTAATTTCCACCAAGAGCTGGAGGTGCTGGGTCACGAATTGCCTGTGCAAGCTTACCTGGTGGCAGACTTCGAAGGCGAGCTGCAGACAGATGGCAGCCAGGCCAGCCGCCCTTTCTACCATGGAAGAATAGAGCCAGGTAGGTCCTGGTCTTGTCCACCTCATCCCAAATGTAGGCTTTACTGACTCATAAAAGCTGAAAGGGCTTTTGGGGCTCAGTCTCTAACCTTACATTGTCCAGTTGGTGTGTGTGTGCATGCCATGTGACACTCCTGTCTTGTGATCTGTGCTTGATTGCTCCCAGTAAATGTCCAATTCATATGACATCCCCTGGATCAGGACAACTAATTAGAAAGTTCTTCCTTCTGATGAGTCCTTGGTACTCTTCAGGTCTGGACCTGAGGATCCTCTCTGGACCAATATTAAAACGTGTCCCTGACCTGAGCCCTCGCTCTTTCAGTCTCTGTTCTAACTCCTCTCTGTTCCCGTGCTGTGTTTGCAGCATCTGAAGAGACCTCCCCAAAAGCTGGGCTGCACCAAGTGCTCAGAGGGCTTGTGGGCAGCGTGCAAATTGGCATCACTGGGAAGTTCTTCAGTATGTGAGGCCTGGAGCTCTGCTCCTTCAGCATGCTCTTGAGCTGCAGACTACTGGAGGATTTTTTTTTTAATGCACGTCTGTCTATCTGTCTGAGTATGGAGTCAGAGTTGGTTATTTCCTTCCACCATCCTGGGGATCAACGTCAGGCTGTCAGACTTGGCAGCAAGTGCCTCTCAGCCATCTCCATGGCCCTCAGGTGATTTTTTGATCATGGTTGGGATCACTACCCTGTAAGCCTCCAGGACCTCCAAATCCTAGACTGAGGCCTTGCAGGCCAGGGGGCTGGAGATGGAAGTGTGAGACAGACAGCGCCTTGCCTTTCTAAGGCCTTGGGTTTGTCACTAGCAAGCAAGCAAACAGATAAGCAGCCTTCAAAGCCAGACTTGGTACCTGTTTCTAAGCCCTGCTGCTTCCGATCTTGGGCACAGAGGCTTCACTGCCCTCTAGTGGTTATGAGGGAGACCAGCAGCTAGGCCTTTTTGTTTTTTGTTTTTGTTTTTGTTTTTAATTTTTTTCCCTTGGTAATTTTATTTTATTTTATTTTATTTATTTATTTTTTTTTGAGACAGGCTCTCATTGTGTTGCCCTGCCTACCCTGAAACTTCTTGCGTAGACCAGGCTAATCATGAACTCCCACAACTCTGCCTGCATCTGCCAAGTGTGGTTCCTTTTTAAAATGCCCTGAAGTGGTATCTTGAGTAAGCTGGGGTGTGACGGTGTTCTCCACAAGCTGGGTTTTACCACAGACCGTCTCCGTATCCCACGAGTGAGCCATCCGGCCAGGCCAAAACTGAAGAGAAGCACCAGGCAGTCCAGGAAAGGCTCAGGAAGTAGAGGGCAGCGGGAGGAGGGTCTGCAGGGAGCGAGGTATCTGTCAGCCTGTGCTGTACCTACTTTTTTCTGCATCAGTCCATGCCAGACTTCAAAGCCTGGCTTAAGTCAGAGTGTCAGCGGAAGTGACTGTGGGACTGATGGGGCTTTATAGACAATTGGTTGCAGATTGATTGGACTTGGAAGCAGGGCAAAGGAGTGGCTTCACTAATTGAATGAGCAACTGAGTCTGCCTAGAATGGGTGGGTGGCGAGGAGTGGACTTAAATCCCAGGGAACCGGAAGCCACATAGTCACCCGTCACCTAAGCAGAAGCGAGTAAGCACTGGAAAGGCCTTGAGGAGAGTGGTGTGGTGGCCATGTGACAGGCATTGACTGAGAGAGGGACTGGAGTCCTAGAGGGACTGAATGCTAGAGTGGGACTGAGTGCTAGAGTGATTGCCCTCACTACTGTGTGGACGAGTCACTCTGCATTAAAGCTGCAGTGACACAGGTGGGACACAGGACAGGGGGAGCCCTCCCGCCCTCACTGCCAGCGCTGAATACCTTGGGCCTCTAGCTACTTCCTTAAAGTGAGTCCCCTCAGGACCCAGCTCACTATAGCCTCTTTCGGGTCCTGAGGTACAGGGTAAGAGAGCTGGTAAGCCTGCATTGTGAGGTCCTGCTTGACAACTGACTGAGGGAGGGGCATGTCACTGTCAGGATAAATAGGATGCCATGGGAAAGTTACAGACAAAACCTACAGTGAGATTTATTGATATTCATTCATTCATTCATTCATTCATGCAGCTGGTTACTGGGCACCAACTATACGCAAGTCATGCGTGGTTCTTAAGTGTTGGGGTATCTGACAGGAAAGCAAAAGACTTTAAAATTAGTTTTTTGGGGGCTGGAAAGATGGTTCATGATTAAGAATCCTTGCAAAGAACCCAGGTTTAATTCCCTCATGTACACAGTGGCTCAAAACCCTTGTAGGTCTAGTTTCAGGGATCCTGCACCCTCTTCTGACCTCCATGGATAACACACACACAGGTGGTGCACAGATGTACACACAAAACCCTCATACATATACATAAAATGCACTGATCTAAACAGAATTGCAGTTTCTCAGAAGCTTGCATCCAAGCAGCCCTGTTAGACAAGAGAAATAGGTAAACAGGTGAATAGTAAATGCCCCCAAAAAAGAAAGGGGAGCATGCGGGGGCAGGGAGGGGGGCAGAAATAATGACACAGCAGATCTAGGCCATAGGGAGATACAGGGCCCATCAGGAAGCTACAGAAGGGACAGCATGAGAGGAGATAGGGCAGGGCAGTCCCAGTAGAGTTTGTCTGTCTGTAAACAGGGTATATGTAGCCTTGGACACAGAGTGAGAGGACTGGAAGAGGAGCCAGGGACACTGCTGCCCTGTGAGGAGGTGAAGGATGGGTGATCTCGAACAATATAGCAGAGCAGAGACTCTGTTGTCACTGACTGCACAGGCCTTCCCTGGACTAGGCTGGCTGCTGGCTCACCTCAGGGTACACTCAGGGATGCCGCAGCCCAGGACCTCCGCCCCCCCCCCCCCCCCCCCCCCCCGACAGTAGCAAGCATATAATCTGGGACAGGCCTGCTTCTCCAGCCATTTTCTGCTACTTAGGCCTTCTCTGGACTCGGGGCCACGCATGGTCCTCACGTGGAGGTAGGAAATGTCCTGAAGCTGTTGACAGAACCATTGCTGAGTCTTGTTTGTATTCACTGCCTAAACATTCAGATTCTGAAAGTCAGGAAGAAGTCATCCAGAACATTGCCAGACATCTTGCCCAATTAGGCGATGAGATGGACCAGAGCATCCAGCCCACGCTGGTGAGACAACTGGCCACACAGTTCATGAATGGCAGCCTGACGGAAGAAGTAAGTCTATGACTCGTGAGCCAGTTTTTCTCCCAGGAAATGAATCCTGTCCTTGACTGCCCATCAGCATGGTCTCTCCAAAGATTTTAGTTGGGTGAGATTTAGGATCCCTTAAGTCAGAGAACAGAGCTTAGGGAGACGGGCCTCCAGAAAGATCCTCAAAGTGCCTGCTCTGTACAGAGACTAGGTCTTCTGTTGTGAGAACTCAGTGTTGTTTCCCCAGGGTGAACGGCCGCTTATCTGCTTGGCTGTGTGGTTAGAGTCAGCACATGGAAACTGACGCAACTCCACCTCGTGCTGGGTATACTGTGAAGGACCCAAAGCTTGTTCCTCAGCACCGGTCCTTCCTAAAGCAGCGAGAACACCAAACCCCAGGACTGTGAAGTCCCTGCCTGTGGAGGGGATGGAGAAGGGAGATTCTGTTCTTAGGACTTCCACCAGCTGAAATCATGGCTGCCCTCACCGTCTAGATTCATTGTGCCTCCATACAGCCTGTCTCTGTGCTGCACTCTACTGCCACTCTCCAGCGGCTCACATAGACATAGAAACATCTGTTAACAGCCTTGGGCTCCTCCTATGGGGTAGATTTTTTAATGTGAGCCACAGAACTTGAAGCTCGCTCATCCTCCCCCGCCTTTTTTTAGAATTATTTTATTTTTTTATAAAGATTTATTATTATATCTAAGTACACTGTAGCTGTCTTCAGACGCACCAGAAGAGGGCATCACATCTCATTATAGATGGTTGTGAGCCACCATGTAGTTGTTGGGATTTGAACTCAGGAACTTCTGAAGAGCAGTCAGTGCTCTTAACCACTTGCTGAGCCATCTTTGTTTTGGTTTTTGGTTTTTGGTTTTTTGTTTTTGTTTTCTTGAGACAGGGTTTCTCTGTGTAGCCCTGGCTGTCCTGGAACTTGCTCTGTAGACCAAGCTGGCCTTGAATTCAGAAATTGGCCTGCCTTTGCCTCCTTGAGTGCTGGCATTAAAGACCTGCACGCCCCTCCCGTTCTTTAAAGGTTTAAAGTTACGTGTCTCTGTGTACACTTCTTGTGTGAGTACATGCACACACCTGCAGGTACATGCGTAGGCATCAGATCCCCTAGAGCTGGAGTTACAGGCCATTGTGAGCTGTTGCCTATAGGTGCTGGGAACTGAACTGGGGCCTCTGGCAGGTCCAGGGGTTCAGTGTCTTCCTTTCCCGCCTGAAGGGAAGATAACATGTAGCCCTAAAGCTAAGCACACCAGTAAGATGAGCCTAAGATGTACTCCTGTCCAGCCAATTCTCTTACGATCTGAGTGCAGGGAATTGCTCGGGCTCCTATATGTCAGTAGTGTGCTCAGGCTGCTCACTAACTGCCCTGTCGAGCGTGAGTCCTCTCTCAGTCCCTCCGCCCAGCGCTCCCCTCTGAAAAGCTGCTTCTTCCTTTGGCCTGGTTCGGTCTCTCTGAAGGCAGGGCATCCATAAACTGTCTTCTCTAACGTGCAGGATAGAAGGAACTGCCTAGCCAAAGCCCTCGACGAGGTGAAGACAGCCTTCCCTAGAGACATGGACAACGACAAGGCCATGCTGATAATGACCATGCTGTTGGCCAAAAAGGTGGCCAGTCATGCACCGTCATTGCTCGGAGATGTCTTCCGCACGACCGTGAACTTTATTAACCAGAACCTATTCTCCTATGTGAGGAACTTGGTTAGAAATGTAAGGACCGGTGACACCAGCCCCCACCTGTTTGCCTACCCTATTCTAATCCAGCAGAGCCTCTGCTGAAGTCCTTCTGTGCTATCCCACCCCAGCCCCTTTGACCAACCACAGACTGCTGCGGAGACATGGAGTGTTTAGGGAGATGACCAAGGGCTCAGCTCCCTTGGGCTACTCTTTGCTGTCACAAACCTAAGCAAAAGTGTGTGTGGTGTGTGCATGGAAGCCAGAGGTCATTATTAGTGTCTTTTTATCTCACTCTGGTCTTTGAGGTAGGGTCTCAGTGAATCTGGAACTTGCCATTTAGGCTAAACTAGCTGGCCAAGCAAACCCTGGGCTTGCACCTGCCTCCTTCCCTTTCATCGCTGGGGTAACAGTTGTTTAACGTGTATTGATGCTTTACCTGAATATATGCCTGTGGACCATGTGTGCCTGACGCCTGGATTGCCAGGATGGTGCTGGACCATCTGGGACTGGAGTTGCAAGTGGTTGTGTGCTACCCTACGGGTGCCGGGAACCTGAACTCAGCTTTTCAGGCCTGTGTAGATCTTACTGAGCCATCGACACAGCCCCAGGTATTCTAAGTAATCAAAAAGTGACTACACATACTTGTGTGTATATATGTTTATATGGGAGCATGTGTGCCACAGCATAGGGGATCAAAGGACAACTTTGAGGTGTGGTTCTCTCCTTCCACTGTGTGGGTCCTGGAGATTGAACTCGGCTCATCAGGCTTGGCAATATAAGCCTTTACCCATTGACCCATAATTTAAATTCTCTAAAAGTGTGCTTTCCAAGGATAGAAAGAAACTAATAGGAATAATGAATGAATGAGGTGAGAAACGCTGTCAAGATCTCCAGTGACCCGAGAACATGTCCATTGCCAGGGTAGCCCTGAATTTTTATGGTGCATGCTCAGGAAGTGGCTGCACAGAGCTAAGCCCAAGGTCAGACTTCTAAGACTGCCTGAAACTGGCCTCGTGCTTGTGCTCTGGTTACACAAACCCAAGCGGAAGCTGGACGGAGGCACCTAATCTGCACTCATATTTTAGAATGTTTGGGATTTTAGAACATGTCAGAAATATTACCCAGGATTCCCCTTTTGGGGGAGGGGGTTGTTTTGTTTATTCTGGGGAAAGGCAGAGTCCACACTCCCAGATGGCAACAGAATGCACTGCAATCCTCCTGCCTCAGCATCCTAAGTGCTGGGACTGCAGGTGTGCACCCACATACCTGGGTGAGTGGTGCAGGGGACAGGTCTCGGCATGTTAGGCAGGCACTGTTGACTAAGCCACAGCCAGAGCCCAGCGCCGGTTTCTAAAGCACTGTAACCTACCTGAGTCTGACTCTGCTGCTCCTTTCTTAGGAGATGGACTGAGGGTGCCTGCAGATGCCCGGCTGGCAAGAATAGTGAAGCTGCCTCCAAAGGAGCCATGCCATGTAAACACACCCTGGCGTGGAGACGGTCCCGGAGAACAGCTGGCTCTCTATCTCCAGGAGGTGGAAATCTCAAGCTGGCGATTCACTTAACATTTCTACATTCAGCTTGAGTGTATCTGAAGAGTTTATGCTAGCTCCTGCATCCACACCATGTACCTTTGTCTTATCTGCTTTACGGGTTCCCACTTGGAAATTAAACTTAAAAGCAGGCTGTAAGGCAGAAAATCCTCTTTGTAATATGGAGTGACTGTGAGAGGTCAGCTCTGGGACTGTCTTCACCATGCTGGTGGGCTTCTCTTTAAGGAGAACAGCGCTAGGAGAGGTACATCGGCCCATGGGTGTCACGTCCACACAGCCCAGTGGATACCCCAGTGCTCACAAGGCCACCACCTGCCTTTGTAAAAGCTGAATGGATGATCTCAAACCATGGGAAGGCCGACCACCCCACCCCACCCCACCCCGGAGTTTAGCTGTTCCAGGGGTCAACTGTTTTCTCAAGATTTCTACCCAGTGGAAACAAACTGAATCATGCACATGACTTACCTATGTGATGTCAGCTCTTGCTAGGGAATGCAAAGAACAACTCATATACCAGTGTCACAGCAGAATGCACAGAAGAGCCCTAAAGCAGCAGGTCACTCGGTCACAGAAGGTGGCTGGCTTCCAGTCAGGGCTGGCACTGTCCTGGTTGGAGAGCAGAGCTGCCACCCTCTCCCCAGGCCGCATCACAGAAGATTCTGTGCATCAAAGCAAGTGTTCCCTCAGAGACAAGGCCTCACTGTCTCCTCAAACGTGGCTAAGCCTTCTGCTGAACTGTGCTGGGGCTGGGGTTGCTGGCTCGAGCCACCACAACCTGCATTCTAGCTTTGAACTCATCCCAGCCACGGGGGCTGTGAGGGCCTGGATGTATCCTGTTAATTAGTGGATTTTTCTTTAGGAACATGATCTTTGTGGGTATAACTGAGAAATTATTTTAATTTAGAGAATACTTTTCATTCTGTTCTAAAAAATATGTGAATTGCTGTAAGTGGTAGAAATGTGTTTCTTCAAAATAAAAGGTTCTTCTCTAAAAATGTTTGGGATAGCTACATCTCCAAATGATCTAGTACATCAGAAGGTCAAATCGTCCCAGCATAAACACACAGCTGTCTGGGGGTCACAGTTCCGAGGGCTGGCTTTATTCCAGCGACTTCACGAGCTCTGCTGACTGGGAACTGAATTGTGGTTTTATATCCCAGGATCATGCTTTCAACACTGAAAGGCAAACCAAGAATGCATGTACTTGTAGAATCCAAAACATTACCTGAAGTAATCCCCCTAAGTCAACAGTGGACAAAAAGATGAGTCACCAGTTATCATAAAATCTCACTTTATTGTCACCTCCAGGGTGCTTCCCCCACGATGTTACTTCTAACTGAAAGCAGTTTGTAGACTTGATTTTTGTCACTTGCAGATAAAGAATAGATTGGGCACAAAGTAGACAACAGGATGGGAAAGGGGCCAGAACAATTCGCAGTAATAAACTGAGCCAATCAGACAGTAGCAGTCAGCTGACGGAGCACACTGCCAATGAATGCCTAAGTTTCCCCCCCCCCCCAAGACAGGGTTTCTCCATATAGCCCTGGCTGTCCTGGAACTCACTCTGTAGACCAGGCTGGCCTTGAACTCAGAAATCCGCCTGCCTCTGCCTCCCAAGTGCTGGGATTAAAGGCGTGTGCCACCACCACCCAGCATGAATGCCTAAATTAAATGCTTACACTAGTTTAACTTTTTTAAAGATAGGATCTCATGTATCCAAGGCTGGCCTTTAGCTCTTAGCCAAGTATGGCTTTAAACACTGTCATCCTGTCTTCCAGCTCTTACTGAGTGCTGGGATTACAAGTACGTATTCCACGCACAGGATGGAACCCAGGATTCCATGCACCCTGGGCAAACATTGACAGCTACATCCGCCTGACTCTGGTTATCATTAACCATGGCTAATGATAACCATTCCAGTACCTGGAGGACTAGAACCACTAACAGTTTAATCAAGGAGTTAGGAGGAAGAGGCACTTTTAGTCTCAAGGAAGAAAGACCCGGGTTGTCAGAGCAGGGGGATACAGGTCCAGGAGAAAAAGGTTTTCTTTCAGTGCTGGCCAACAGATGGCCCATGGGTACAGGACCACACAGACTGTTTTCGACCTCACTAAGCTCACCTTCCTGGGGAAGGCCTCCACAAACCTGTCATCTCACAATGACAAAACGTGGCACTGGCAAGAAAATTCTGTGGATCAAGGTGCCTTCCACCAAACATTGGGAACCATAAATCGGAAGTAGAGAACAAACCAACTTGACAAGTTGTCCTCTGACTCCCACATGCACACTGTGGCATGCAGCCACACACACATAAATAAATGAGCAGCTTTTTCCATCAAAACATTTGCTGAAAGCAAACCAGCTTATTCTATGATGCAAAGGGCAGCACCAGAGCAGCCTCGCTGACGGAGGAGGCCCCTGAGCAGACAGAGGCCCCGCAGCCTTGCAGGTGTCCCTGAGACGGTTCTGACCTGAGACACTAAAGCAGTGGAGGGCTGGGGTGTGTGTAAACATGAGAACAGGAAGGGCCCTAACTGCAGACAGGGACATGGCGAGCCAAGTTGGGTTTTCGAGGAGCGCTGTGTGAAGAGGACTAGGAGAGCTTCCAGCTCTCTGCACAGCTTTTTAAAGGGTAGGTCATTGTAAGACCACACGGTCGATTCGGATGGACACTACAGTGTTCTGTGGCAGATTTCACTAGGAAGCACTCCTGTCAGGTGGAAGACTACCTGGTCAATTCTGAGTCTGAGGGCCAAGAATCCAATAGTATCTCTAGGTGTCCACTCATCCTTCCATGTGCCTACCCTGGACTGATGGCCACCGCAGGGAAAAAGGACCAGAGGGGTCAAAAACTACAAAACAAAACAAAACGACAGAGATGTCAAGTGGCTGCCATCACGTCACTGCTTGGTGATGACGGCTGTGTCAGATGGCCTGACCTTGTTTACAGCAAGAAGACAACGTATTAACCAACAACACTACAGACCACAGACTCAGACATGTCACTCAGTGGCTAAAGGGCCACCAGTGCTATGCGAAGCCTGAGTACATACATGCTCCTTAGTTTTCTGTATCCAACAGTCTTGGTACTTAGCCTAGCCTGTATGGTACTTTCATAAAACAGGCAGTGGAGCACGGGCCATGCCTAGGCTGTGTGCAGCAAATGAACACAACTGTTCACAGGGGCTCTGCCAAACATGTAGAGTCACTAAGAAAAGCACTAGACCTGGAGGGAGTTGGGAATTTTCACTCACTGCCTTGCGTCTGATAAGCTGGGCAACTTGGTAAACCAGTTCAGTTCTCGGTGGTTCCTACCCAGTAACCTGGAAGTCTAGACAGGACTCAAAGAAGGCTTTAGGCTGTGAAAGCCCTCCAGCCTCTGGCATGCATTAAGTGCTCAGTGAGCATCAGCACAAGGAATAGTAACCCACACAGAGCTCACTTAAAAGGGTAGTGCGGCACAACCATTTCACAAGTGGAGGTTCTCAATGCTACCCTGTGGACAAGAGATCACAGGCATGTGTGAGACAACAGGCTCATCACACTAGTGAGCACAGAGTTCACGTAGAATTCATGAAGACCTAAACTAAGGGAAAGGAAGAGAGAACTTTTTCTTAGCTAGAAAGTGTAGTTTCCATAAAGTAGCTCTTAAAAGATCAAATGGCCACATCTCACCTTTAGAGCAGAAGGCAAGAGCAGGCAGTGTTCTCTAACTGGGCACTGAGCACGGAGGCTCACAAACGGTGTCAGCCTTCAAAGGACCAGGCACCGAGGACCTTCACTCTGCTCGGTCAGATGATATCTGAAAGGACTGAAACACAGGCCAGAGGAGCCGGGGATGCGTTGGGTGAGGTTCACATGAAGCAGCCCAAATGAGTGTGCTAACTAGACCAGTGGTTCTCACCCTTCCTAATGACGCAGTCCTTTAATACAGTTCCTCATGGTATGGTAACACCCAACCATAAAGTTACTTTTGTTGCTACTTCATAACTGTAGCTTTGCTAATATTATAAATTGCAATATAAATATCTGATATGCAGGATAGCTGATAATTGATCCCTGTCACTCAGTCCCCAAAGGGATTGTGACCCACAGGTTGAGACCTGCTGAAACAGACCATCTTCTAGAAGCCAGTGATGCTCAGGCAAGTCCCTCCTGCTAAGGCACTCTGGACTCAGGTTGGCCACTTCAGTGCAGCAAGTAAGTCGGCATTCTTTAGGTGTTTTGTCAGGAAAACCTCACTGGCTTTTGGCTAAGTAAGCGTCAATCATTCACTGAATGAACACTTAGTTCTACCAAGGGTGGAGGAACAAGAGGGATGGAGTATTTGCCTGGTATGCAGCACGGTTCCGAGCACAAAGTGCATATACACAGACCGCAGTCTGTCTCTACAGAACTAGTAAAACTTCCCGCTAGTTTACAAAGAACGGAGATGGCAGTGACTCAATCCTGGTGCTGTGTGTTCCCTAATCAAGTTGAATGCATTCTGAGTCTTTAGGTCAAGAACAGCTTCGACTACCAACTCCCTCAGATGAATGAGGATTTGAGAACTAGTTTTAATGTAACAGCAAGCCCAGGCGTGGTGACGCATGCTTGTAATCTCAGTCCTGAGCTGCATGGACTACAAGTTCAAGACCAGCATAGGCTACACAGGGAGACCTTTTTATTTTGTTTAAGGTGATGGCAAACCTAGGAGTTGTGACAGAACCACCTTGTGGCTACTCTATCCCAGTGCCAAGCAGAGGGCAATGAAGTAAAAGACGAATAGGGGTAAGGGTCCACGTGGGGAGAACCAGTGGAAAATTACCTATCTGCCATCACCCAGAAAAATATACTCGAGCAAGTTAGGCTAAGTGTTCATGGGGCAGTAAAATAAAGCAACAAGCAATCAGCTCAGAGGCTAACTTCTCCTGCTCCTGCCTTGGAGAACACAGATACAAATATCCTAAAACAAAGGCCATGTCTCAGCAACTCCCTCCTGAGCTTGGCTCTCAGTGTTTAGATGTCAATAGGTGCTGAGAATCCAACGTTCAAAAGTGTTAACACCAGAAGAAAAATCCTTAAAAAAAAAAAAAAAAAAAAAAAAAAAGTCTAGCGAGCCACCAGCTTGAGGCCTGTGAGACAGAGCCACACCACCTGTGAGAACTCAGAGGGAACTCCCATCACCTCTAGCCCACAACCATTACTCCCTGCATGGGACGAAAACTCACAAGAGGACATCACAGTGGGACACAATCACACTAAAATAAAGTCTCCTCATCAACTCTTTGGGGAGAGCGTCTTTTAAAAATATTTTTTTTAAAAAATCAAGGACATTCAAAACATCAGCTCTTGGTGATTAGAGTAGTTAAAAGTATTTTTATTATAAATTTCAGGATCTAAGAAGTAATGGTACATGACTGAGATCAATCTGAGATGACTTCTTATCAAGCATGTGTGCCTTGCAGGGTGGCACTGTGCCCTCAGGCATGAGAGAGATGGGTCCCACCCCTCCTTGAAGGCTAAGGTCAGCCAGGTGACACAAGACTCAGCTGAGTCCCACTAGCTACAGAGAGTGCACGGGGTCCTCTGGGTCTGCTGCCCTGGCACTGGGCCGAGTTCAGGCCAAGAAGTCTCTTGGATGCTGAAGACCGAGCCAAAGCCTCTGCAGCAGTCTTGGTCTTTAATTCAAGTTTCTGTCCCACTTTTCATTTAAGTGATACCTAGTAATAAATGATACAACTTCCTCATTTATTTCATGATTTACATTGAATAAGGGGTATGACCCAACTGGTTCTGTAGCCAAAGGCTGACACTGCTGTCTCCACGCAGAGACCCACAGAGAAGCTGAAGAGATTCCAACGCCGAGAACAGGTAGTGGGAGACACACTAATCCAGGCTCTGGATGGCATGTATACCATCAGAGGTGTCACTACTAAATCATAGGCACGTGGGGTGGCTGGCTGGCTATACTGGTAAGAGGTCAAATAGACCTTGACGGGTCATGTCGACCACCTTCCTGCCTCTAAGACCAATGACTGCAGCCTCTACCCTGAAATCAGACTAGGGGACCCTAAGTTTCCTATGCAGCTTCAGTGTATTTATCCCTTTTCTTGGGACAAGGTTCCGCCATACAAACCGAATGGTCTTGGTATGTATACCAGGCTAGCTTTGAACTTGGGATAATCTTTTTGCTTCTGATTCCTAAATGTTGGGATTACAGGCAAGTGCCACCGCACCTGGACAGGCTATGTATCATTTAAAAGGTCCCTAAAGGCATCATCTTCGAAAGGTGGAGCCATGGGAAGCTTCAGGAGCTTGTTGGATGTGAAAGAGGTACAGTCTGAGACACTGCCCTGCTGCAGTACCTGAGAGGCGGTGTGATGCGGGAGAGCACCTCACGATACAGAATGGGGACCAGAAAAAAAAAAAAAAAAAACAGCTGCAGAGCACAGTCAGCTCACCTGTCCTGAGAAACTGCAACAGGATGAACAGCTGGCAGTCCCAGCTGCAGCAGGATGAACAGCTGGCAGTCCCAGCTGCAGGTTCCTCCCCCAGATTCTCCTAATTGAACCCTATCCCTTAAAGCAGTGGCCCTCAAAAGGGAGATGACTTTGTCCACAGGGGACATTTGGCAATGTAGGAGACATTTTTGGCTACCGTCACTGCAAGTGGGGTGCCAGTGGCATCTAGTGGGTAGAAGGCAGGGATGTTGCTGATCATTACAAAATGCACAGGGCAGCCTCCTACAGAGAATTACTGAAAGGCCATGGTGCCCAAGTTGACTAACCTGTTGGAGGTGGGAACGTCACTCTTGCCCTTCTGAATCTAGCATGAGCCAAGGCCTTTAAAATGACAACCAGGCCAATGTGAACACTGTCTCAAGCCATTGCCACGCTGAGCGGAAAGCCCAAGTGTCCTGTAAATGCCCAGTCAGTTGCTGGCAGTCTAAGTTCCAGTAAATACAACTAAAGCCGTAGGTCTTTTTGTCTTGCCTCTCGTCTGAAAAGACTGTTACTTCTTTCTTAAAGCCAGTGCCATTCCAACTGCCACAGCCAGGACAGCCACTGCAGCAGCCCCTCCAAAGAGCAGTACGGCCTTGCCCTGGGCGGGCAGGCTACTCTTTGCCCCCCTGACGACAGTGGCCTCCCCAGTGTGGCTCTTTTTCCTGCTCCCAGCCCCCTCCTCACTCGGCTGAGCCGTTCCCTCCACCCTCTCCACAGCATCGGGTCTCACTGTCACTGCCTCCAGCTCTTCCTCGCCAAGCTCCACAAACACAGACGGAGTGGGGCTGGTTTTCTCAACTCTCATCAATTCTGGGGCTTCCATGGTAGGGACCAGTGGGAGCAAGGGAGCAGCCGCTCCTGGGAATGCCTCCTCTGGTACCTCCTCCTTCTCCACGTGCACGATGTCAGAGTTAGACGAGTTGTTCTCACTCTTCTCCCCAGCCCCGCTGCTGTCTAAGCTCTTTACTTCTTCAGGATCCATTGCAATCTGCTGCCAGGACTCAGGCCCAAGGGACACCGGGAGGCTTTCTGTGTGCCAGCTCTGACTAGCAGACAGTGAGACGGGCAGGCTCTCCGACTGCCAAGACGTTGTCACTGTTGGAGACTCGGGGGGACTAACTTGTCCGGAGTTGTCACTGGGCAGTATATAAATGTCATTGCTATCTTCCGCCATGATTCCAGGGTATTCCTCCTCCTCAGACTCAAGACTAAAGACAGTGCCCTAAAACAGAAGAGGGAGAACCCATGCAGACTCATTAATATTTCAAAATGTGTTAGCCTAGAAAAAATACTTCTTGTCTAACATAAGCTTCAGCAATAAACACACTGTCTGAACCTCTGCAGTTTCTGAACAGAATCTACCCCTCTGAAGGTAGATGTGGAAGAGTTTTACATCTCTTTTTTTCCTTTTTTTGAAAAAGGTGCTTTTTCTACCAGAGTTGGTCTCGACAACCCACCCTTAAATATTTTCTTAATTGAAAAGAGTATCCATACGATACATTCTGATCACGCTTTTTTTTCCCCTGACAGTCTCAAACCCCTGCCCTGCCTCAGCCTTCCGAGTGCTGGTAGCACGGACATGTGCCACCGCAGCCTGCCAAAGGGAGAATTTTTAGTTTAGAATTTTAGTTTCTGCCGGGCGGTGGTGGCGCACGCCTTTAATCCCAGCACTTGGGAGGCAGAGGCAGGCAGATTTCTGAGTTCGAAGCCAGCCTGGTCTACAGAGTGAGTTCCGGGACAGCCAGGGCTACATAGAGAAACGCTGTCTCAAAAAACCAAAAACCAAACCAAAACAAAAAGAATTTTAGTTTCCTTGAAGCTAAAAAATTATAAACTGATATTCAGTGTGCATCATATACAGCCAATTAATTCAAGGCAGCAGAGAAAATAAAAACAAGATCTTGCACTCTTGAAGGTATCACTAGCGAGTACCCTGACATGATTGAGTGCTAATGCGAGCCCAGATGATGGGACTTTAGGTGTGAGGGGGCAAACATGGAAGACCATGGCGCTCTGGCAGTGATGGCCATCAACAAGGAGCACGCCAGCCAAAGCACAGAGCTACAAAGGGTGGGCAGGAAGAGCTAACCTGGGCAGGCGGTTTTCTGAGTTCGAGGCCAGCCTAGTCTACAGAGTGAGTTCCAGGACAGCCAAGGCTACACAGAGAAACCCTGTCTCGAAAAAACCAAAAAAAAAAAAAAAAAAGAAGTATGTTGTGATGGCACATCTTCGACCTATGAGTAATTGGTGGGGGCTGCATTGTGAGACTTTCTCTCAGAAGCAAACAGACAACAATAACAACTATGAAAGCGAGAGGCACTTCTGAGCCTGCCAGCTTCTGAGGACAAGCCTAGCCTTCGAGAGGTTCCTCTGAATGTGAACTGCTGGAAGTATGCAGAAGAGAAGTGGGGAGAAGCACGCTCAGATGTAGGGCCGTGGCTCAGTTCAGAAAGACAGAGATAAGGATCTTTGCTAGCTGCTGTGATCATGTATAGGACACGGAAACTGAGCAAGAGGCTGCAGGGCTGGCTCAGAGCCTAAGAGCACTGACAGCTCTTACAGAGGCCCTGGAGTCAACTCCCAGCACCCATATGGCAGCTCACAGTTGTCTGCCACTCCAGTTCCAGAGGATCCAATGCCATCTTCAGGCTTCCACAGGCACCAGGCACAAAAGTAGTACACAGACACAAATGAAGATAAAATACGCATACACATAAAAATTTAATTAAAAAGTGTAAAAGCTGGACTAGAGAGGTTAAGGACTCAGGCTCAATTCCAAGCACCTGTATAGCAGGTCACAGCCATTCCTAACTCCAGGTCAAGGGCGTTGACAACCTTCTTTTGCAGGTATACATGTGGTATGCAGACATAATACCAATACACACAAGATAAAATTTTTAAACAAAAAATGTAAAAGCTGAGCAAGGATTTTCACGAACAATTTTTCCTTTCTTTCTTTTGAAAATAGATTCTTCTCTCATACATCCCAATGCAGTTTTCCCTCCTTCCTCTCTTCCTGGCCACTCCCCTAATGTACTTTCTTTTCTCCTTCCTTTTTGTTTCTGGTGTGTGTGTGTGTGTGTGTGTGTGTGTGTGTGTGTGTGTGTGGAGAGGGAGAGAGAGA
>JADRCD010157891.1:24612-40010 GCA_019843815.1 Montemys delectorum | reverse complement strand
TTGCTTCTTTTTGTTCTAGCGCTTTCAGTTGTGCTGTCAAATTGCTGATGTATGCTTTCTCCAGTTTCTTTTTGGAGGCACTTAAAGCTATGAGTTTACCTCTTAGGACTGCTTTCATTGTGTCCCATAGGTTTGGGTATGTTGTGGCTTCATTTTCATTAAACTCTAGAAAGTCTTTAATTTCTTTCTTTATTTCTTCCTTGACCAAGTTATCATTGAGTAGAGTGTTGTTAAGCTTCCACGTGTATGTGGGTATTCTATTGTTTATGTTGTTATTGAGGAGCAGCCTTAGACCATGGTGATCTGATAGGATACAAGGAATTATTTCAGTCTTCTTTTATCTGTGGAGGTCTGATTTGTGACCAATTATATGGTCAATTTTGGAGAAGGTACCATGAGGTACTGAGAAGAAGGTATATCCTTTTGTTTTAGTATAAAAAGTTCTATAGATATCTGTTAAATCCATCTGTTTCATAACTTCCGTTAGTCTCACTGTGTCCTCGTTTAGTTTCTGTTTCCATGATCTGTCCATTGCAGAGAGTGGGGTGTTGAAATCTCCCACTACTATTGTGTGCATTGTAATGTGTGCTTTGAGCTTTAGTAAAGTTTCTTTTATGAATGTAGATGCCCTTGCATTTGGAGCATTGAGGTTCAGAATTGAGAGTTCATCTTGGTAGATCATACCTTTGATGAATATAAAGTGTCCCTCCTTATCTTATTTGATCACTTTAGGGTGAAAGTCGATTTTATTTGATATTAGAATGGCTACTCCAGACTTTTTATTGGGATCTTTGGCTTGGAGAATTGTTTTCCAGCCTTTTATTCTGAGGTAGTGTCTGTCTTTGTCACTGAGGTGGGTTTCCTGTATGCAGCAAAATGTTGGGTCCTGTTTATGTACCCAATCTGATAGTCTATGTCTTTTTATTGGTGAGTTGAGTCCATTGATGTTAATAGATATTAAGGAAAAGTAATTTTTGCTTCTTGTTAGTTTTGTAGTTAGAGCTGGCATTCCGTTCATGTCTCTATCTTCTTTTAGTTTTGTTGGAAGATTACATTTTTGCTTTTTCAGGGATGTAGTTCCCTCCTTGTGTTGGAGTTTTCCATTTAATACCTTTTAAAGGGCTGGATTTGTGGAAACATATTGTGTGAATTTGGTTTTTTCATGGAATACTTTGTTTTCTCCATCTATGGTGATTGAGAGTTTTGCTGGGTATAGTAGTCTAGGCTGGCATTTGTGTTCTCTTAGGGTCTGCATGACATCTGCCCATGATCTTCTAGCTTTCATAGTCTCTGGTGAGAAGTCTGGTGTAATTCTGATAGGCCTGCCTTTATATGTTACTTGACCTTTTTCCCTTCCTGCTTTTAGTATTCTTTCTTTGTTTTGTGCATTTGGTGCTTTGACTATTATGTGGCCGGAGGAATTGCTTTTCTGGTCCAGTCTATTTGGAGTTCTATAGGCTTCTTGTATGTTCATGGGCATCTCTTTCTTTAGGTTAGGGAAGTTTTCTTCTATAATTTTGTTGAAGATATTTACTGGCCCTTTAAATTGGAGGTCTTCACTCTCTTCTATACCTATTATCCTTAGATTTGGTCTTCTCATTGTGTCCTGGATTTCCTGGATGTTTTGGGTTAGGGTCTTTTTGCATTTTGCATTTTCTTTGACTGTTCTGTCAATGTTGTCTATGTTATCTTCTGCCCCTGAGATTCTCTCTTCTATCTCTTGTATTCTGTTGATGATGCTTGCATCTATGTTTCCTGACTTTTTTTCCTAAGATTTCTAACTCCAGGGTTGTCTCTTTTTGTGATTTCTTTATTGTTTCTACTTCCATTTTTAGGTACTGAAATGGTTTTACTCAATTCCTTTACCTGTTTGTTTGTGTTTTCCTGCAATTCCTTAAGGGATTTTTGGGTTTGCTCTTTAAGGGCTTCTACTTGTTTACTTGTGATCTCCTGTAATTCTTTATGGGATTTTTTTTTTGTTTCCTCTTTAAGGGCTTGTACCTCTTTATTTGCGTTCTCTTGTATTTCTTTAAGGGAGTTATTCATGTCCTTCTTAAGTTCCTCTATCAGCATTGTGAGATATGTTTTTAGATCCAAATCTTGCTTTTCCGGTGTTTTGGGATATCCAGGGCTTGCTGCTGTGGGAGTACTTGGTTCTGGTGAAGCCAAGCAGTCTTGGTTTCTGTTGGTAGGATACTTACGTTTGCCTTTCGTCCTCTCTTGATCTCTGGTGTTAGATGTTTTTGGTGTCTCTAACTAGAGCTTGTCCTGTCCTTGCCACCCTGCAACTCCGCTTCGACTCCTGAGACCTGTGGCTCCCGGCTGGTCCTGCCTTAGAAAGTCACCGTAGAGAAAATGGGGGATCTTATCTGAGTCCTTGGGCTGAATTCCGCCCTGGAGGCAGGCCCTCCACTATCGAGGAGGGGGCAGAGATGGTCGCTGATCCAGCTCTGTCACTGGGAAACTGATAGGATCCTGTCCCTGCTGCCCTGAGATTCCGCTGGGACTCCTGAGCTGTTCATGGGATTTTTAGAATATCTTTTGATGTTTTTTTTTTCCTGTTCTGGGGAGGGGTGATAAACTAAGAGCCCCATACCTACTATGCAAACACTCCAACACTGAGTTACATCTCTAATCCTAAGGAAACTTTTTCTTAAGGATTAATAGGAGGTTTTATAATTGTTATAGAATCATTACAAATATTGTGTAGCAAGATCGAGAGTTTAAGCATTAAGCACATAGATTCAACCATTGTAATACACAGGAAGGTTGGTATAACATTACTATTAATAAGAGTGGACTAGCCCCAAATGGAGGGATATTTTATTGTGGATAATTTACACAGGATCACCCCTGTATGTTAAATAAATTGGAAGTCCATAAGATAATTCATTTATTTATTTATCTATCTATTTATTCACTGTCTAGAAATCCATAAGGCAAGTAAGCAGAACCCAACCTAAGTCACTATGCCTTTGATTTATACCTATAATTCTTGTATCTAAGTTGGTTCAAATACTAAGAGTTGAAATAAAACCAAGTAGGAAAGATCCTATTCAGTTGACTGGTGGCCACAAGATCCTGGTGTTCTTTACTAAGGTTACAGATTATTGGGGTACTGTCCTCTCAACTTTAAAGAGATATAGAAGGGCTACAGAGAGCTATGAGCTTCCAGGAAAGCACATCCAGTCATGTTGATTTCTCCCCTGACTCTGTTATACCATGGAAGTATAATTTCAATGTGTGGCATATCAGACAGTCCTGACACAAAGTGGCCTTGTAGTAAAATCCTAAGTCCATATGAAAAATGTTCCTGTTAGACATTCCCACATGAACGGCTTTCTTTATCTATTAGTTTGTTGACTATGGAGTTATCTAATCATGTGTTGCAGTAGATGGGAATCACAAATGACTATTCTATTCCTTGACAGAGAGCTTTTAAAAGAGAAACTTGGGTCTGCATGTTCAGTAGGCCCACCAGGATGAAGAGCCCACTCTGTGCTTATTTCTAACAAACCTGAATACATTTACACAATAGATATATGTCTTAGTTAGGGTTTTACTGCTGTGAACCATGACCAAGACAAATCTTATAAAGGACAACATTTAATTGGGGCTGGCTTACAGGTTCAGAGGTTCAGTCCAGTATCATCAAGGAAGGAACATGGCAGCATCCAGGCAGGCATGGTGCAGGAGAAACTGTGAGTTCTACATCTTCATCTGAAGGCTGCTAGCAAATTACTGACTTCTAGGCAGCTGTATGAGGGTCTCAAAGCCCACACCTTCAAGTGATGCACCTAATCTAACAAGATCATACCCATTCCAACAGGGCCATACTTTCTAATAGTGCCACTCCTTTGGCATCACATCCCACTCCCGGTCCCCATAAGTTTGTTCAAATATATGAGTCTATGGGGGCCATACCTCAACATAGCCCCAAAAGAACTTACATTTTTAGAGGAAACTTTTAAAGTGGCCCAGCAGCTTAAGACACCCTGGCATGAAGCTCTGGACATGTGCAGAGGAACTTTGAACTGAAAGTAGGGAAGGACCATTCATTATAAAGCAGTTCGTGATCATTGTTCAAGTGATGATTCTGGTCTTTTTACCCTTGCTGTGGTATACATCTGCTTACATATTTCACTTTTCCTTACTAATAAACTTCCTCATGATCATATAAGAGGTTTAATTTATTCTATAGCTGGCTTATTATCAAAACAAAAATTCAACAGAATCTGAGCAATAGTTGAGTTGTTTAGACCCAAGCCAGGTGTAGCAGCTCATTTCTCTTAGAGCTGATGTGCATGTGATTTAAATCCTATTCCACTGCATAGGACTATCGCAGGCAGAGCAAATTTTGTGCAATATGAATGTGTAAACTATATGTGGAGATAAAGAGCCATCCAAACAAAGGGGTAGTTACACATTTTTCATATTTTTCATCTTCTATCTGTTATACACCTGTACCTCCTTGATTTAAGGAACTTTCTTCCCCTTCTAATCCAGGATGGGAGAGTGAGTAAAAATTACTTTTAATCTTCCATTCCTCAGGTAATATAGGACAAGCACCTTTTCAATACAGTACAAGGACATAACCTTTCTTTTCTCTCTCTGTCTCTCTCTGTCTCTCTCTCTCTCCATGCCTCTCTCTCTGTGCTTCTCTCTCTCTCTCCCTCTCTTTCTCTCTCTGTGCCTCCCTCCTCTCTAAGGATGATGCTTACAGTCATTAATCTTTAAAACCAGAAGAAATGACCTTCAGATTTGTGATCTAGAGATATAACTCACGAGCCCTGTGATAGCAGCTAAAACAAGGAATAATGGGAAGTAGAATCATGTCAGGAATGGTGGGATGGCCTCAAATTTGTTATGGATTTGAGGCTGACCTTGAAATTCTGACTCTCAGGACTCTGCTCTCTCAGCACTGTGTCACTATATCTGTACTGTTTGGACTACTTAGAAGGAAACCCAGAGCTTTGTGTAAATTTGAGGCAAGTACTCTACTGAATAAACCATATTTACAGGCTAAATTTTTACCTTGGTAAACAATTAAGTCAGTTCATGTCACTGAAAGGTTATAATCCCATCTGATTTATTCATTTTGTATTGATATATAATTACTTTAATTATGTTAATTTAATATTGGAGTTTTTAGTTGTGTTCTTGTTTTAATTTTGTACTTAAAAGTTTTGTATTTATTTTTACTGCACCTTAATTGCCCTTAGGATTTCTTTGCAAGAGAACTTTGTAAACATTAGTTTTATCATTCATCTCTATTATTTTTTGCTGCTTTTCACTTATTCTTTATCCTTGCCTTTTTCTGTTGTTATTGGTTATTTTCCTGTAGCTTGTTTGTTATGTGAGTTAAATATTAACAGACTTGTTTTCAATTTTTTCTTTCTGAAATAGTCACATGCATATTCTAAGTTCACTTTCCCTCTAAATATTGTTTTTGGTTTTTCACAGAAATTGTAATATGTGGTGGCCTCATTATCATTCAGCTTGAGTGTTGTTTTTAATTTATGTTGGAACTGCCTTTGTTACCTGAGGGCAAGTAGTAGTAACCTGTTTTATTTGATATTGGTTTTTAAATTTTTAGCACTATATTTTGTGTTATAGTTTGCATGAGGAAGATTCTTTTAATATATCAGTGCTACTTTTGTGATCTAATATAAATATGGTGTTTTCTTTTATGGTGCAATTGAAAGTTTACCATCCCTTTGTAAAATGTGAAGCACTCTATATTAAGACAAGCTTATTGTATAAGTCAGATCTTCTTTAGCATTAACTAATTGTAAACTCTAATCAGTTTTAGAATATTTAAAGATATCTAGTTAAATTATTTTTGAAAAAATTTTAGTGGTTATTTTATTTATTTACATTTCAAATATTATCCCCCTTCCTGGTTACCCCTCCAAAACCACCCTATACCATCCTCCCTCCCTCTGCTTCTATGAGGGTGCACCTGTAGCTGCCAGTGGCCACACATACGAATGGGTTTTCTGGAATGGGAGTCAGGTCCTGAATAATTTTGGGGTACCAGAAATGCGGGAAGGGTTCATAAAAATTAGACCAACACATGGTGTGTTTTCAGTCCACCATCATTCATTGTATTCTCTTTTGTTAAAAGCAAACTGGTAGAATAGGTAAAGCAAAACCCCTCCCCCAAGTTCGTCAGCAACTTGGACCAATTAGCAGCTTCCTCTTCAGTCTCTGGAAGTGGGACTTCAGGCGTAACTGGAATTTGGAGAGAGGTGTGGCAATTAGCAGGAGGTGGGCAGAGAGGTGTGGTTATCTGTGACAAGCTGGGATCTGAAGAATTAGCCCTCAGCTGTAGGAGGGTCACATGCACCCCCACCCATTCATCCACTCCCACTTCCCTGCCCTGGCATTCACCTACACTGGGGCATAGAACCTTCACAGGACCAAGGGCCTCCCCTCCCATTGATGTCAGATAAGACAATTCCCTGCATTGTATGCAGCTGGAGCCATGGGTCCCTCCATGTGTACTCTTTGGTTGGTAGTTTAGTCCTTGGGAGCTGTGGGGGGTCTGGTTGGTTGATACTGTTGTTCTTCCTATGGGCTTGCAAACCCCTTCAGCTCCTTCAGTCCTTCCCCTAACTCCTCCATTGGGATCCCCGTGATCAATGGTTGGGTAAAAGCATCCACATCTGTATTGACAAAGATTCCTTTAAAAATTAAAAATAAAGACATCATGTAATATGTTTCCACTTTTTTCTAGAAACATGAATACACTAGAGACTCAGAAGCACAGATTTCATCAGTATCAATTAGTAAATGGATAAATAAATAGTGGCACGAACATGGAATGAAAAGTTCAGCCATATAAAAATAAAATTTGAAATATGGTAGTCTATGACAGGTCTTTGAAAATTGTTCTTAGTAATAATGTTTAGTAATAATCTAAACATTAAAAATCAAATAGTGAGAAAAGACAGGATTAAAAATACTCAGGATCCAAAGAAGGTAGACGCATAGACACAGAATGAAAGATACAAGATATAGAATGAGAAGGGTAGAAGACACCAGGAAAACACATCTCACAGAATCAACAAAACAGGGTTCATAGGGGTTCACAGAGACTGAATTACAAATATAATCCCTGTACAGGTCTGAGTTATGTGCTCTGCATATACTATGAGTTTGGGTAGCTTGGTGTTCTTGTGGGACTTTCAACAGTGAGAGTTGCAGGTATCTCTTGACCTGCACTTGTGACCCTTTTCCTCTTGGGTTGTCTCATCCAGCCTTGACAGAAGGGTTTGTGGTCTTACTGTAGCTTATTAGGCCATGTTTGGTGGATATTCCTTTTTTTTTTGGAAAGAGAAATAGAGGAGTGGATCCAAGGGAGAGAAGAGGATAGGAGAGGAACCGGAAAGAATGGAGGGAGAGGAAACAGTGGTGGGGATGTATACTATTGTGTGAAAGAAAAATTAATTTATCTATGATTGTAATAACTATACAATTTAAAAAATGATTTATAGTTTTTGTTCCTCTGCATGAACTTTTCATCTAATTTGTTTAATAATTAGTAAGTTTTAACTTGAACAATGTGATTTTGATAATAAAACTCTGTTTTAGAAGATAATATTATTTTTAATTATCTTATTTTTAGTTATTTTTTCTTTATCTATTGTCTTTTGGCTAGGTCAGTTTTGCATTTCTTGCACTGAAACCATGACTTTTGACACCTTCTCATCTGGTGAGCACTATGTTAAGCCTCATATATACTTTAGTCTTATGACAACTTTGTCCTTTCCTCAAGCAAAGAAAGTAATTTAGTGTTCTTGTCTCTTAACCTATTTCATTTGTATTTTACCTTTATGTTACCATACACTAGGAAAGTTTAGCATTATTTAAGGAACAATATATTTTGCTAATTACCTTTTTTACTTTCTCTTTTGTTCCTTCCTGTATGTTTTCTCTACTATTGATTCAGTGCCATTGAAGAATTTTTTGTGCTAAAATGCATAGCCATTCATGTGTGAAGATATCTCTGTGTGACATTTTACTATATATTTAGTTTCATATAAAATATTCTTTATTTTCAACACATAAAATACTGCCTCACTGCCTTCTCTCTTGAGAAGCTTAATGTAGAATGGTTCTTATTTCCCAGTAAATACTCTATACCTTATCACAATGCTCTCTATTAAAAAGAAAATCAGCGAGCTATTTTATTCTGCTGCATTGAATCTTGTCTTTATGAGAATTTCCTGGTAATTTGTCCTCTGATATTGAATATTTAAATATTCATACTCACTATTTTATCTTCTCTTCTTAGACTACTTTTATCAAGATGAAAATACTTGTACTCGTATATTACGCATTTCTTTTTCAATTCCATTGCCTGTACTATTCTGTCCTTTTTGCTGGATCTTTTACCTGAATGTCTGTAGTCTGGTCTTTCAATCCATAAAGTTGTTTTATTTTAAGAATGTTTTGTAGCAAATATTTTCTATTGAAACATCTTACATCTTCCACCCAGATTTCTTTTTTTCTTCTTTTTTTTTATTGGGTATTTTCTTTATTTACATTTCAAATATTATCACTATTCTCGGTTTCCCTCCCTCCCGGAAACACCCTATCACATTCTCCCTCCCCCGGCCTCTATGAGGGTGTTCCTCCACCCACCTACTCACTCCTACCTCCATGCCCTTGATTCCCCTACACTGGGGCATCTATAGAGTCTTCCTAGGACCAAGGACCTCTTCTCCCACTGCATGACAATTCCATCCTCCGCTACATATGCAGCTGGAGCCATGTGTCTGGTTGGTTGATATTGTTTTTCTTCCTGTGGGGTTGCAAATCCCTTCAACTCTTTCAGTCCTTTCTCTAATTCATCTATTGGGGACCCCACACTCAGTCCGATGTTTGGCAGCAAATACCTGCCTCTGTATTTGTAAGGGTTTGGCAGGTCCTCTCAAGAGACAGCAATAACAGGCCCCTTTCAGTATGCACTTCTTGTCATCCACAATAGTGTCTGGGTTTGGTAACTGTATATGGGATGAATCCCCAGGTGGGACAGTCTCTGGGTGGCCTTTCCTTCAGTCTCTGCTTTACACTTTATCTCCATATTTGCTCCTGTGAGTATTTTGTTCTCTTTTAAGAAGGACCTAAGCACCCCCACACTTTGATCTTCCTTCTTATTGAACTTCATGTGGTCTATGAATTGTATCCTAGCTATTTGGAACTTTTGGGCTAATATCCACTTGTCAGTGAGTGCATACCATGTGTGTTCTTTTGTGATTGGGTTACCTCACTCAGGATTAATTTCTTCACCAACAGTATATCAATATAATTTGTATTTCTCATATTTTAGGATTATAAAACTCCTTTCCAGAAAGAGTGATTTAAATTGTTGTCTTTCTTTCATGCCTATAGTCTAGGAGGAGGCCTAAATACATAATCCCAGTTTGTTCCCATGTGAGTTTAGCAGCAAAGTTTAGAAGCTTTCCTCAGGGCAGAGAACCTTGGCTTTGAAATCCAAGAGCTAACTTTTTCCATTTCATCTCATTGCTAACAATGTTAGGCTTCTCAGGAAATCTGTGGTTTCCTCTGTGCCAGCTACCATTCTTCTCTAAGAGCCTTTTGTAGGCTGTATTAGTCATGCTCAGAAGGTGGGAGTTGCTCTGATAATGTGAAGGGGCCAACCAACATGTTTGCATATTTCATATCAGTTCCAGAACAGCTGGAGTGAAATCTCTAGCCACAGTGAATGTCCCTGTAGACCAGGCTGCTATCTAGTCAGCAATTAGTAACACGTTAGGAAAAGAGTAACATGAAGGAGAAGAAGAAGAATGGCCTCATCCAGCCTAGACTACATTCCTGGTCCTCTCTCTTTTATCTGATGTTGTTTGTCTTTCTCATGAACAACAAATACAATAAATGAAAGCTAACAGAGATTCTCATTGTTTCTATATTAACACATGTTCTATAGCAGCCTCCTCTATGATTAAAACGTTTCATCTTGAAGGGAAACTCCTTAAACTACAGGATATTAACGGGGATGTAAAACCAGATGTTCTAAGGAAGTGGTTCTCAATTTTCCTATTTCTGCAACCCTTTAATACAGTTCTTCATTTGTAGTAACCTGAAACATATATTATTTTCTTTGTTATTTCATAACTGTAATTTTGCTACTTTTATGAACTGTAATGTAAATATCCTATATGCAACCCCTGTGAAAGGGTTTTACAACCACTCAAAGGAGTTGAGACCTATAGGCTGAGAAGCACTATTTTAAGTGAAGGTGAAACATTCCACCCTGCAGGGAAGCTCTTAAACTTCAGAAAGTAAACTCAGTGGCTTCAGGAAGTTCCAGAAACTGGCTAGATTTACTAGTCTCCTCTGTTCCCAAAAATACATAAACAATGACTTCTGAGAGACACTCAGGGACCAGCTGAGCTGCCAGGAAGAGGCTGATCAGCCAAAGTACTCAAAGGAAGCAAACACCAGTCCAGTTGTCTGAGAGGCTCAGACCAACTTAGCTAAATAAAAGGACAATCTCCCAGCAGTTCAAAATTGCCTGGAAGTTGTACAAGTATACTAGAGATTTTCAAGTTTTATGAGCAGTCATCCATGCTAGAATGGGCTTTAGTAATGGAGATTTCCTTCAATAATTTTTGCTCCTGTGAGTAGACTCTAATCAGATTCCAGTAAGTAATGTGGCAATGTACAGGTTGTTATGAAATTATTTCATACATCCAAAGAGAGCAGAACTTTTGGTTGACCTTTCTGCCAAAGTTAGTAATATTCCTTGAGGAAGTTTAAGACTTCAGAATGCTGTACTGCTGTATACTTGCCCAATTTGTTTAACCTGCTATTAATAAACAGTGTAACACCAACCTTACTTGCCTTGGATTCCTCATGTCATAAACTTTAAAACCTAAGGTACTGCATATTTGTAATCTTAAGATATACATACTTCCATGCCTCTTGCCCATGAAGTAATACAGACATATAGGCATGTTGTTAAAATAATTGTCAGAAACAGAAAAACAGGGTTAAAAGAAAGGTTATAAAATGAATACCCATCATAATTGTTGGAAGCAACAAACAGAAAATGCTTGATAGCATTTTTGTTTGTTTGTTTATTATTTGTACCAATTTGGGACAAATAGACTCAGTCAAGTTTCGGTCCTTGTAAAACTCTTAAAGGATTCAAGAAATCTTGCCAAAAGTATAAGACACAGTAATATAAGATGTCATGACCTAATCAAACACCAAGTTATAATATAATATTAGACTATCATTATATAAGTGATTACATATATATCAATTAAATAATAAAAATAAGATCAAATATTATTTTTCTCACTTCTATTATCAGTTCTACATTTTTGTACAGTGTATTTTGGTCATAGTCATGTCTCTGGACTAACTCCTCCCAGAAACATCCCCTCTTACTCATGAATACAATCCTGAGTTTTCTTTCTCTCTTCTTCCTCTCTCTCCCCCTTCCCTTCCTCCCTCCCTTCCTCTCTCCCTCCTTTATCAAGTCCAGTCTGTGCTGTTCATATATGTGTGGCCGTCTATTGGAGTACTGTTGACCCATTAAAGTCCACATCCTAAAGAAAAACAGACCCTCTCTATCTCCCTCTTCATTTCCCTCTCTTTCTCCCTTTTCTCTCATTCCATCTCCCTCCCTTCCCTCCACCTCCCCCTCTCCCTTCTCCTCTTCTTCCTCCTTCCTCTTCCTCCCCTCTCCTTCTTCTTCTCTCTCTTCCAGCAGGTATATACAAATAGCTCCTCAGCAAGTGGTGGTACTTTGTGTCTACTTTTCTCTCTTTGTTGGGATATTTTCTATCTTTAACTTAATCAGCTCTTGTGCATGCTGTCACACTTACTGTGAGTTCATAATGCTGCCATGACCTGTTTGGAAAATATGTTTCTCTCTAGTTATTCACCAAGTCCAGATCTTACAAAATTTCTGTCCTTTACTCTATGAGCTTTGACCAATTGTGGCTCTCTGTGTTCATTGTTGTCTGCACAAAAAGAAACTTCTCCAATGATGATTGAAAGATATACAGATCTGTGTGTATAATGACTAGTTATTAGTAATCAGTTTAATACTGTGCCTATTAAACAGAGATGAGAGAAAATGCTGCTGTGGATTTGAGCAAATAGGCTTGAGATCCTCTACATATACAGTCTCACAATGAAGAGTTATATGGGGTTGCCATAAATACTTCAAAGTAATAATTTTACAGCTTAAAAAAGACTAAAGGAGAAAATGAGAAAATTTTTAATAAATCATATTCAACTTTCCTTTCACAGAGTTGTTCTGAGGCATTTGCTTCATGGCTAGAGTCTTAGGATCCTCTTATAAAAGAAAGAGTCTTGATTTCTCCATAAGGCATTTCATAATTTTCAACTGAAAATATTTGAATCTAAATATAAGAAAATCTCCCACTTAAACAAAGGGATAGTAGAATAATCAAACAAATTTATTGGAATGCTTCTCTTCATGAAATGTTATAGGATCTGATTTTCCTTTAAAATAAAATGTACCATGATGGAATTATTATGGATTTAACTAAGAGACTTATAGTGATTTTGAATAGTAAATGACAGGTGAGGTAATAGAAGAAAGGATTTTGTGAGACCAATGTCCTCCACTATAACATCTAAACCCATGAACAACCTTGTTTGATGATGAGGCATGTTCTTATGTATGTAATTGAACTAAGGCTCTCAAGCTGAGATCATCCTAATAGATCTTCATGCCTTAAATTTAGTGATGTGCCTTTGTAAGAGACAGAAATGGCAAGAAGCCACATGCAGATATAGATAGAGGATGTCCCTAACAGTAATCGACCAAGGAACACCTGGCATTGCTGGATGTTAAAAGAGACAAGAAAGTTGTAGTAGTTTAAAATATGAAATATTTCCAATAGGTTCCTGTATTTCAATATTTGGTCTCCAGTGCATGGCACTGTTTGAGGAGAGTATGGAACAATTACAAGATGGAGCCTTCCTAGAGGAAGCGCATACAGCACTTGGGGAAGGCTTGGAGTGTTTATAGCCTTTCCTCACCTCCTTATCTCTCTCTCCACTGTCCACATGTATATAAAAAATATATTCAACCAACCATCTTTCTGCTCCTACTACCATGATATTTCTTTTCTGAACTATACACTCTGAATCTGTTGAACCATAGACCACACAAACTCATTTTTCCCCATGTAAGTTGATTTTGATATTGATATTTTTATAACAGCAGCAGAAGAGTAACCAATACAATAACATTCTCAGAATGTTTATATCTCTGTTTAAGTCTTATTTTCAGAGTTTTGATTTTTAGAACTATGGAAAGATACAATTATTTTGCTTTAAGCCACCACCTTTGTGAGAGTTTGTCATGGCAGTCCTGTGAAACCAGTCAAGGTATAGATTCAGAAAGGCTTATAAATTCCAATGATCCAGCACAGGAAACTTTGGGGACTTTATAGATTGATTTTTGTCATTATAAGATTTTATATATAAAATTTTCACATCTCACAAATACATTGGTTTCATTACATAATTCTACCAAGCCCTTATTATTTGGATTATCTACAGTCCAATGTATGAGTGGTAATAATACTAATTAACAAAACCAACATATGGGGTGTACCTGATGTGTTTTAAGGATGAGCATAGAAAATCATTTAGACTGAGTACAGAATACAAAATGAAATAAAAGCAAACATTTGTCCCTCATATCCACAAGGGCAAAGCATAGATTTGTATATATGTACAATGTCCTATATTTGAGCTAATGATAGAATTTGCAGTTAAAAACTATTTCTTCCCAAAATCTAGAAAACCTTTATCTAGTGTTGTTAAGCACTCCAGTTTTATTGGTAAGAATGTAAAATACAAAAAGAGGAGATTGCTGGTTTTGTTCTTTGTCATAATGTTCTGTTTCCTATACGATAGATATTACCTATGATATTTGCTTTGTTTTTTGATATATTAAAATTTCTCAGGGTGGTGCTATTTTCTTACTTACGGTCCTAAAATCTTTCAGCACCATTCTTGTTCTTTAGAAAATTCAAAAGACATTGTAACATAGAGTTTTGGAACACAGTTACTCTGTGGTACATTTGGCACATTCTTTGATTCTAAAGAATCTGTCTTCATTGGAAGAAGTCCACCTTTCTAATTTTGTTTTCATAAGTGGTCCTCATCTTTACCTTTCTATGATGGAAACACTGAGGTGAATTTCTCTAATGTGTTTAGATTCTGTGGGATTCTCAACAATGTGCATAGCTGAAATAACATCTCTCCAAGACATTGTTTTTGTCTTTTCTTTCAAGGTCTCATCTAGTGGTTTTGTTTAATCAAATAAGAGCCCTTTTGTAGTTTCCCATTATGAATAGCTCAGTGCTTTTCAATGTAGAACAAAGTTGCTAGTCTGCTTTGTAAATAGCCATAACATTTACAAAATACTTTCTAAAAACTTTACTTTTTTATGTATGTGAGTATTTTGCCAACATTTATATATGTGAACCACATGTGTGCCTAGTGCTCAGAGAGGTTGGAAGAGGGCATCAGATCCTCTAGAACTGGAGGTACAGATGGTTATGATCTAGTGTGTGGATTCTGCAAACTGAAGCTGTGTTGTATGCAAGAGCAGCAAGTTTTCTTAACCCCTGAACCATCTCTCCAGCCACAGAGAAAAAAGACCTTAAATGAAAATGGCCAGTTCAACAAAGATTTCAAATCACCAACTCAAAAATATGCACCACATGATCTTTCTGAATTTAACATGTAAGTTGCACCTTAAGGATTCACATACACATGCAAAAACAAAACTGTAAGATGATGTCCACCAGTGTGTTTTTAGAAAGCCCTTAAACAAAAAACAAAACCAACCAACCAAACAAACAAACAAAAAAACCCATAAAAAGTACAGGATCAAAGTAACCCACATTCATTGTCTTGTTACTTCATGTGTCCTGCAGCACAAATGTTGGCATGTTGCTCTGAAGAAAAAAAAAACAGTAAGAAATAATAGAGGAGGCTGCAGAATATTCTAAACATTAAGTGAAGAAAGTAAGGGAAGCCAATGAAAAATGCCAGGAGCAGATAGTCAAGAGATAGGGGCATGTTCTCCATTTTCCTTCTCCTTCTATGTCTGAGATCAGTCAAAAATAAGCTTTTAAAAACGTGTAGCAGATGAAACCTTCTTCCCCTGAGAAAGAAAATATTAAATTTCAAATCCCTAAACTTAGGACATAACCTTAAAAATAGGCAAAAGCATACAATTAAATGCGCCTTAGTATTTTTCTTTAAATACTTATGTGTAAGTGGAATCATTCCTTATTTAAATCATTGCATGGGATATTTGTGTGTGTGTGTGTGTGTGTGTGTGTGTGTGTGTGTGTGTGTGTGTG
>JADRCD010157891.1:0-24602 GCA_019843815.1 Montemys delectorum | reverse complement strand
GTGTGTGTGTGTGTGTGTGTGTGTGTGTGTGTGTGTGTGTGTGTGTGAATAAGATCTATTCTATGGGATCACTGATATAAAAGCAAGTGATCGGAGTTGGAGAGATAATTTAGCAGTTAGGAACATGACCTGTTCTTCTAGAGAACCTGGATTTGATTCCTAACACAACCTGGTGGCTCACAATTGGTTATAACTCCAAACCCAGGGAATCTGCCATCCCCTGGCCTATTTAGGCACCAGGCATGCATGTGGCATAAGGAAAACATCTATACACTTAAAAAAAAAACCACTAACCAGGTTAGTGCTACTCTTAACCTTCTTTTTTAGCAGAAGGCTCATTGTATGGTGGACATAGGTTAAATACAGAGACTCACAAATGGTCACAGTATAGAGATGAGTTTTTAAAAGCCTGGGCCTAAACAAGACATTTGTAGCAGCTCTTCCAAGGCACAGAAAGAGTGTAGGAGCCAGAGATGGAAGAGGGTTTAAACACTGTCTTCTTGATGTGGTATTGGAAGTGGAATCATAAACTCATCACAGCTGCAGTTACCTATACAAGATCTGTTACTACCCCATCATCCATGGCAGAGGGCTTCATTTGTTTCCCCACAGGACTGGAGCCAGTTAACAGGCATTCCGAGAGTCTGTGTCGTTTCCTTCAGTTCTGTATTCACTAACACAGTGCTTCTGTTCCAGTAAATAACCTACTCATGCACATGAAAGACATCATATATTAAACTCACTAAGTTTAAAATAAAAAAAAGGCAACAAAATAAAAGAGAATATGTTGGGAAGGACTAGAGCTTCATCAGCAGAAAGGCGAAGGAGAGTGTTCAATGGAGGTGAAAATTCCCCAAACTGAGTACATTCATGCTAGAAATTGTCCAAAAAGGGCAAACAAACATTAATCACAACCAAAAATTATTCTCAGGACTTGACCTCTGTATTTGGGTCAGAACTTTGTGGTTTTCTGTTTTTGACTTATGATCTTTTGCTGTCACTTCACTCCATAAGGAATAAATATATGTACATCTTTGAACGTTACTTCCATGATGATTCTGTTAAGTATAGCAGTAATCCACAACCTGGAACTAGAGCTGGAAAGGATATTTACTCCAAAGTTTACTTGAGAAGACTCCCTATTTCTTGGTAGAAGAAGAGATATCGGTGAAGAAATATGGGTAATGTTGAGAGCATCAGGTCCACATCTAGTTCCTCTGGGATATTTGTTAAGAACATTTTATCCATTAAAAATGTTACTTTTGAAATAGTGCCGAGGTCAGTGACAGCTTGGATAATCCTCTAGGTATAAACTGACATTAAATGTGACCTGGCAAGTAACTCATTCTGTACGGCTTAACTTAAATGTATTTGGAACATGTCTCATGGGTGATAAGTAAAAATACATCTTAGGACACCTGTTTATTTCTTCTCTAGTTTTTTTTTTAACTGAAAATTTTTATTATATATTTTACTATATCTTAGCATTATGCATTTTCTTTTTTTGTTATTGGATATTTTCTTTATTTACATTTCAAATGTTTTCCCCTTTCTAGCTCTCCCATTCAGAAGCCCCATATCTAATCCCCCTCCCCTTCTCTGTGAGGTTGCTCCCCCACCCACCCACTCACTCCTATCTTCCTGCCCCGGCATTCCCCTACACTGGGGCATCAGACACACTCAGGCCCAAGGGCGTCTCCTCCCACTGATGACCAATAAGACCATCCTCTGCCACATACCCTGCCAGAGCCATCAGTCCCTCCCTGTATACTCTTTGGTTGGTGGTCCAGTCCCCTGGAGCTCAGGGGATTCTGGCCGGTTGACACTGTTGCTCTCTCCATGGGGCTGCAAACCCCCTCAACTCCTTTAGTACCTTCTCCACCTCCTTCATCAGGGACCCTGCACTCAGTCCAATGGTTGACTGAGTGCATCCACTTCTGTATTTGTTAGACTCTGGCAGATCCTCTCAGGAGACAGCCATATCAGGTTCCAGTCAGCAAGCACTTCCACACATCCACAATAGCATCCAGGTTTGGTGACTGTATGTGGGGTGGATCCCCTGGTGGGACAGTCTCTGCATGGCCTTTTCTTCAGTCTCTGCTCCACACTTTGTCTCCATATTTCCTCCTGTGTCTTTTGTTCCCCTTTCTAAGAAGCATTGAAGCATCCACACTTTGGTCATCCTTCTTCTTATGCTTCATGCGGTCTGTGAATTTTATCTTGGGTATTTCAAATGTTTGGGCTAATATCTAATTATCAGTGAGCACATCCATATTGTGTGTGTTCTTTTGTGACTGAGTTACCTCACTCAGGATATTTTCAAGTTCCATCCATTTGCCTGTGAATTTCATGAACTCATTGTTTTTAATAGCTGAGTAGCATTCTATTGTGTAAATATACCATATTTTCTGTATCCATTCCTCTGGTGAGGGACATCTGACTTTTTTCCAGCTTCTGGCTATTACAAATATGGCTGTTATGAACATAGTGGAACTTCTGTCTTTATGACATGTTGGAGCATCTTCTGGGTATATGCCCAGGAGTGGTATTGCTGGGTCCTCAGGTAGAACGTCCTATTTTCTGAGGAACGGCCAGACTGATTTCCAAAGTGGTTGTACCAGCTTGCAATTCCACCAACAATTGAGGAGTCTTCCTCTTTCTCCACATTCTAGCCAGTGTCTGCTGTCACCTGAGGTTTTGATCTTAGCCATTCTGACTGGTTTGAGGTGAAATTTCAGGGTTGTTTTGATTTACATTTCCCTGAAAACTAAGGATGTTGAACATGTCTTTAGGCATTTCTCAGTCATTTAGCTGTTCCTCAGTCTCAGTTTTCTCAGTTGAGAATTCTCTGTTTAGCTCTGTTCCTTGTTTTTTAATTTATTTTCATTATATATTTTCTTTATTTACATGTTATATGAGATCTCCTTTCCCAGTTTCCCATCTGAAAAAAAAAGAAAAAAGAAAATAAAATCAAAATTAAAAAAAGACAAAAACAAAAACAAAAAATCCTATTCCTTCCCCCCCTCCCCCTCAACCCACCCTCTCCCGCTTCCTGGTCCTGGCATTCCTCTACACTGGGGCATAGAACCTTAACAGGGCGAAGGGCCTCTCCTCCCATTGATGACCAACTTGGCCATCCTCTGCTACATATGCTGCTGGAACCATTAGTCCCCCCATGTGTACTGGATCTGGAGAATATCATTCTGAGTGAGATAACCCAAACATAAGATAACACACATGGTATGCACTCTCTGATAAGTGGACATTAGCCCAGAAGATTGGAATACACAAAATACAATCCACAAACAGCAAGAAACTCAAGAAGAAGGAAGACCAAAGTGTGGGCACTTCATTCCTTCTTAAAAGGGAGACAAAAATACTCATGGAAGGAGTTGCAGAGACAAACTATGGAGTAGAGACTGAAGGAAGGAAAATCCAGAGACTGCTCTGTTACCTATTTTTTTAAAATTTTTATTGCATTATGATGAGAAAAGTTACATGATTTCAATTTGTCTGAATTTGTTAACATTTAAAAACATATTTTAAGTAAATAAAATTAAATCACATTCTTGTTTCCCTTTTGTACCCCAACTCCTCCCAGAGATCCCCTCTTCAATACCTACAATATCTTTTTTTGTATATTCTTTAAAATTTATAAAATATTATAACAATAAAAATGAGTATTATAAAAGTTGTTTGATATAAAACAACAATCAATTTTAGTCTTATGTAGATGCTTGTCTACAGCAATACTGCAAATACATATGTTTATCTCAGTATAAATTTCAAATAACTCCAAACATATTAACTGTATATTTCAAAATAATATATCACTACTAGTATTTTCTTTTTTTTTCTTTTTTTGATACTTTTTTTATTAGATATTTTCTTTATTTACATGTAAATTTCTCCTTTCCCAGTTTCCCCTCCAACAAACAAACAAACAAACAAACAAAAACAGCAAGAACAAACCCCTGTTGCCTCCCCCCTCCCCATGCCTGCTACCCTACCCTCTCCCACTTATTGGCCGTGGAACTCCCCCACACTGGGGCACAAAACCCTCACAAGGCCAAGGTCCTCTCCTCCTATTGACGATCGAACTTGCAATTCTCTGCATACACATGCTGCCAAAACCTTCAGTCCCACCATATATAGTCCTTGGTTGGTGGTTGGGTCCCCGGGAGCTCTGAGGGTACTAGTTAGTTCATATTGTTGTTCGACCTAAGGGGCTGCAAACCCTTCAGCTCCATAGATCCTTTCTGTAACTCCTTCATTGGGGACAATGTACTCAGTTCAATGAATGGCTGTGAGCCTCTATATCTGTATTAGAAGAATAAAGACCAAAAGGTGGACATTTCATTCCTTCTTAAAAGGGGGAACCAAATACCCATGGAAGAGATTAACTATGGAGCAGAGACTGAAGGAAGGACAAGCCAGCCTAAATATAGCTATCTCCTGAGAGACTCTGACAATATCTGTTACCTATTTTTAAATTATTTGGGTCTCTGGGGTCTAACTTCTTGAGTTCTTTGTATACATTGGATATTAGCCCTCTAACGGATGTAGGATTGGTAAAGATCTTTCCCCAATCTGTTGATTGCTGTTTTGTCCTACTGACAGTGTCCTTTGTCTAGTTGTTTTTTTTATGGAGAAAAAAGTCACAAAAGTCCCTCACAGGCTTGAATAGTACAAACATACAACATACAATACTTTGAAGAAAACATGTGGAGGTGTTTGGAGGATTTGGAAAGATTCCCTAGCAAAGAAAAAGTGGTAGAATTTTCAGCCATTCATGATATATAGATGTGTTACAAAGAGATCAGTGATTTGGAAAAATACATGAGAGGTGTTTTTGGTGAAAAAAAAATTACATGGTATGTATACCAGTGGCCTGCCTAGAAATGGACTTTGAAGTTGATTTTTGAAAGTCTTCAAAAACCACTTTTCTCTACCACTTCACTTAATGTGCTTATTGAATGAATCATCTTTCTGTCCCACACCCTCCATCCTACAGCTAGAGTGACATGAATGGCCATAAAGACCAGGGAAATAATTAATCCCTGATAGTGGGTGAAATATGAAGAGCGGCTATTTTATTTTTCAAACAGAATAAACCTAAAGCAAACTTCCTTTCTATGAGGATTAAATTATGTAACACATGTCATGCTTCACGAATGCCATTTCCCTTCTGATTTCTGCAACATTTATCTGACTTATGTATTCATGGGAAGAATATCCATCAGCAGCTTTGCTGTCACTATCTACTTGTTCTATCTCAGTCATTATCAGGCAGTGTGGTTACTACTGGATTTTTAAGGACAGAAGAAACATTATATGGTACAGAACATAATGACAGAAAACAGAGAAGCTCTGCAAATATGAGTTTTCAATTGGGAGGAAAGAACATGGAGACAAGGCAGTTTTCATTTGTCCTGAGAACTCAGCTAGTATTTGCACCCAGCTGTTTCTGTTCTGTCAAGATTACAACAACACTTGCTTCTGAGATTTATTTATCCAGAGTTTCTTTGAGGTAACTCTAGGGGAAGTTGTTTCACTGAAGCTGAAAATGGACCTAAAGTGTTTTCTCGTTTGCATCAATATCTCATGAGACTTTCTCTGCATGCCAGGTATGAGTTAGTTCCATAAAGAAAGGAAAAGAGTGATTTTTTTTAATTCTCAAGAGGCTGAGAGAACAAAGGTAATTTGGCCTCTTTCTACTTGTTACTACTGAGAATTTCTGTTGATTTGGGGTTAAGACAAATCTTCCCAAAAGATAGGCTAAATTTTTAGCCAAAAGTATTCCAGTAGGACCTACAGGAGAATGGAATGTCTTCATATTAATTACGTAAGGTCATTGGGCATAGGACTAGGTCTTATTCCATAATACTGGCATCTTACAAGAAAAGAAAATATGCATAAGGACATGGGTAGAACTGCATGGGAAGACAAAGTCTTGGGTGGAATTTTGTTTTCACAAACCAAAGGACACTTGGAGTCACTGGATGCTGGAAGAGGCCAGTAAGCAACTTGATTTAAGACTTCTATGCTCCAGAACTGTGGGATAATAGTCTTCTCACCACTTTAAGTCATTCAGTTTGTAATCTTTTGGTATAATATCCATAAGAATCAGATTCAGCAATGCTTTACATAAAGTCAAGTTAATATCAGAAATAAACATTTTGCGGCTTCTGTTATATACTATCCAAATACATTTTCTCTCATATGTTACATCCCAATAGCAGTTTTCCCTCCTTCCTTCTGTGATCACCTCTTCTATTCCCACCCACCAACTCCTCGATCCTCATCTACTCCTCCTGCCTTTACCTTCAGATGTGGGTAAGCCACCGACGGATATCAATCAAACATGGCATATCAATTTGCAACAATTTTAGGCACTACACTGAGGCTGGACAAAGCAACCCAGTAAGAGGACAAGGGTCCTAAAAGCATTCAAAAGCATCAGAAACAGTGTCCACCCCTGTTACGAGTCCTACAAAAAAAAATCATGCTATACAACAACTATAACACATATACAGAGGTTGTAGGTCAGATCCATGACAAGGCTCCTTGATTGTTCAATATCTGTGAGCTCCTATGATTTCAACTTTGTTGATTCCTATGGGCTTTCATGTGTTGTCCTTGACACCTCTTGTCACCCGCCCCCACCATCTTCAGCAGGATTCTCCAAACTCCACCTAATATTTGGCTGTGCAACTCTACACCAACTCCCATCAGCTACTGGATGAAGGCTCTATGATGACAACTGTGTTAGGCACCATGACAGGTAGAATATCAGTAAGCATAATTTCATTGACATTTTTTTAATGTTGTTTGGTTCTATCCTGGGTCTCTGGGCCATCAAGCACAGCACACATGTAGGCATTGTCTGGAGTGAGCTCCCTCTCGTGGCATAGGTCTTAATCTGGAGTCATCATTGGTAAGCCACGCCCACAATTTCTGTGCCACCTTTACCTCTGCACATCATGCTAGAAGAGAAAATTATAAGTCAAAGGTTTTGTGGCTGGGTTGGTTTCCCAAATCCTCCACTGAAAGTCTTGACTGGTTATAGGAGGTGGTCCTTTCAGGCTTTATATCCCCCATTCCTAGCCAACAAATTGCTCCCTCCACCATTCTAGTTGCCTCCCCTAGTACTCGCTCCCTCCATCCTCTCTCCATCTGTTCCCATCACCAACACGATCTTTTTTTTTTTACCCTACATTAATGTTTTTTCTGTGACTCAGGATAGATATAATATCTAAGTCTGTTAAATTGCATAAGTCAAAATTGAACATGAGAAAGTTTATATTAAATAGGTCAGAAACATAAGTATTTTATAAGCTAATTTGTGTTAAAAAATGATAGATATGTGAATAAGTGAACATTTCTAAGTGGACATTTCACATTCTCATATTCTGAAAGAAATTTGTTTTCCTGGCCTGAACAAATGAAAATTTGTTCTTTTCACACGACACAAGCAACTATATGTCCCTAGACAAATCTTGTCATACAAAACAGAGACCAATTTCAGTTCTGTTTATAAAATATACTTTTCCATAATCTTAGCCAGGTCTGGTTGAGATTTATTTTTAGGGAATGCTATGATCTCAATAGTGTTCTCGGACACCATCCACTAAACAACAAAGGTCCCAATTTGTCTGGGGGAGAATGTCTCTGTTCCGTAATCTTAAGAGATACAAATTGTTGCCATAAAGCAACACCCAACAAACAAACCTGAGTGATTATTACTACTGGGCATATTGTGTGGGAACTGGTTTGATTTACATACTTGTCTCCATCTGCTTTCTGTTGCTCTTGCAAGCACCATGATCAAAAAAGCAAGCTGGGAAAGAAAGAGTTTCGCTGTTTTATACTTTCATTTTACATTCCATCATGGAAAGAAGCCAGGAGGGAACTCAAGTGGAAACTGAAATAAAAAAAAAAAAAAAACTAGGGAGGAATTGTGCTTACAGGTCTATTGTTCCCAATTTTCTCACCTGAGTTTTTAAATATAGCACAGTCTCAGCTTCATAAAGATGGTGCTACCCATGGTGGCCTGGGCTCTACCACATTAATCAATTTATCATGACAGTTCTCCATAGCCATATTCACAAACCAATCAGATTCTGGCAATTCTTCAGTTGGAGTTTTCTCTTCCTATGTATGTCAAATTGACAATAAAAACTAATTGGTACAAACTATTTTTTGTTAATTTGACATATAAGCATATCACTGTTGGGCCATAACTTTTCATTTATTTCCCAAAGATCTCACGTTAATATAACAAAACACTGTCTAACTTTAGAAGTTGTATCCTCTTTAAAAGAATATCTCTTTAAGAGCTGAGTAAGTCCTATCTCTTTAAAAGTTCAAAGTATAATAACCTAATAAGCAAGGGGCTCCCATAAAATAACATACAAACAAACAAAAATGTTGTATACTGTTTTGTTCAAGAGGAGAAGAAACAGGCATAGCTGTAGTCATATCAAACCCAACCTAAAACTTAACAAATAGCCCATTGTTCAACATCTGAGATCATGCACAATCTTCTGGCCTCCAAAGGACATAGGTATCCTGAACTATATAGCTCTGACATCTACAGCACACACACACACAGCTTGGCTGAGGTTAGGTCAATGTCCCACCAGCCATTGTCTTTGCTATCTAGACATCCCATAGTGTTGGCATATCCAATGGGTTGTTATTTTTTCTGTATCTGAGGCTGTAGCATCAACCAGTGGCTTTTTATAGTCTATTTTTAGTGACTCTAACCTGCCCCATAGTGTCAATCCTCATCCTTTCTCCATGCCTTCAAAACCAGTACCATGTGAAGGACACTTAAAATATATTCTTCACTATTGTTCACCAATTTGTGCTGCCAGCTTGATGTTAGCATTGTTCCTATTGGACCATAGCTTCTATGCTCTGATTCTAAGTAAATACTTCCAAGACCTATCTCAATTATGATGGTCTCTTATTAATCAGACCTAATTCTTTAGCTTCTATTCTCCTCTATCCTCATAAAGGTAAGATGCTTTGGTAAATATAAAAAATGACTGGCAGGCTTCCCATGCTACTGCTGGCAACTCTCTGCCTCTGTGTGGTCCCATTGGCTCTGTCTCTAACTAGTCCAGGCAGTAACCAACCACTGTGTTCCCAGCTCTGGTTCTCTTGTCTCCAAAGCTGCTAGTTCCTTCTCAGCCATTAACCCCTGTAGTCAATGGTCCCACATTCCAGTAATCAAGTAAATCAAAACTTTCAAAGCTTATAATTAACAAGTCAGATTTATATATCAATATATTCTCAATTCACAAGATGTCAATACAATAATTTCAGAACCAATTGATAATGATAAAAGCTGCCTACCTAGATTAGACAAATTATCCCAATTAATCTAACCATTATGATACCATAATTACCTGTGGCTTTTTAAAGCCATGATGGTTCAGGTTCTTCCTGTTTGTCTGTCTCCATTTTGGCCTTCTCCCTTTTCTGCAACTCTTAGCTCCATCTCCATTTTCCCTGTCTAATCACACGCCTCTCACTGCACTAATATTTTAATGTGACTGGACAAAGAAAATCCTGTCACAGTAAAAATTGACTTTAGCAGAGCTGAACAGCTGAGCATCGCTGATTCTTCAGTCCCAGCAAACACTCTTAAGTCAAAATATAATGGGATGGGCATGGAGAAAGTCTTTGTTTCCGTCAAAAATTCCCCAAACCAATCCTCCATCATCTGTATTTCTCTTAATGTTTTAATCTTACAAACTCCAAAAAATAGTCTATTAGGCTTGAACCATTCAACAGCTTTTCCTGATCCAAATTCCAAATGCTACTACAGTCCTTTAACCAACATGGTCAGGTTGTTGTAGCAACAGTTTACTTCTCCTGGTACTAATCTCTTCCTTTATTTGCTTTCTGCTGCTGTGAAATACTATGACTAAAGAAACTTGGGGAGAACAGGGTTTACTTCATTTTACACTTCCAAAGCACACTCCATCATTGAGAGGAGTAAGGCCAGGAATTCAAACAGGTATAAGGAGTTAGGAGCTAAAACAGAGGCCAATGAGGAGTGCTCCTTTTAAGCTTAGTATTTTTCTTACTACTTTACTAAGCTATGTCTCTTATACAAACCAGGCTCACCTTTATAGGAGTGGTTCTATCCATTGCCGACTGGTCCTTCCAACACTAGTCAGTAGTGAAGACAATTTTCCAGAAGAATGACCACAGGCCAATTAGATCTAAACCTCTATCGAGGTTCCCCTTTCCCATATGTGTCAGGTTGACAATAAAGCTAACCAGGGCCATACTAATCTACCATTCCCACTCCAATTGTATATTGTTAATTATGCCAAGAATCACAGAAGAATTACTTTAAGCTGGGAGTAATTTCTGCTATGAAAGAATTACAAGTGGTTTGAGGATGTAAAGGAGAAACATAAATAATGAAAAAGACAGTCTTATTGCTTGTAATTCACACATTTCCAGTTTTGTTTGGTGATCCAGTGAAGTGGATGATCAGAGTGTCTGAAGACTGATTTGGTGTTGGGCCGAGACTGTCCTCCTGGGATTAGAGACTTATAATTTAAGAGCAAAGTTTCCTCACACATAAATATATCCTGAGATGTAATACAATTTACAGCATCTTTTGTATAACTGCAAGGATGTAATTCTTTCAGATTACCGTGATGATTTTGGGAATATAGAAGCATGCCTGTAACAAAAACTTCCGGATGCATCTACACTAACCATTGCATTATTAAGGGGTCTGGCAGAAAGATGTCTCAAAGAGATGAAGAAGAGACAATCAGCTAACATTCTGGAAGCATGACATCACCTGACCCAGAGACTGCTGGAAATGCTCAACAGCCTAGCGAGCACTATTTATAGTGCATCTCGTTATGCTAACGTGGTGAGCTTCTGTGCTAAGCTTTCCATGGTTGTTATTTCTAAAGCAGCTGGTTATAAACATTTATTTTCTCAAGAGTTGGGTTATTGTTTGTGGTTTGATGGTCGTCGCATTTGAAAATTATTTCCAAAGAAACTTTTAAAGCCTAACTTAACTGTTTCATTCTGAAGAGGGTATTTTCAAGAGTTTCTGCCAATAGAGGTACTTTCAGCTTGAGACGTTATTGATACAATTAGAGCTTCAGGTTCTTCCCAGATGACAGACAGCTTGGGCTAAATGTCTGAATAACAGCTAATTAGTGCCTAATTCCAACATCTATAGCTATAAAGGTCTTAGCTCTCAGATTAAATAAAGGATGATTGAAGCTGACTCTCCATGTTGAGTTGTCTCTGCTGCATTTACCATTCTGTCCAAATAGTCATTACAACTCTATCTTAATACAGTGTCTGCTCTCTTGCTTAGTAAAGACTTCGGGAGGATTTCTTTTTTCTGTAATGGTCTCATATGTCTGGAATGTGGTCCTTTTGTCATGCTATTTAGGACACACCTTTAGATAAGAGTTTTTTCTCAGCACAATTGATATTTGGTTAAAATTCTTTATGGAAGCACAATATAATGACTTGTAGACACGTAGAAGTACTGCAACATGAGAGTAGCATACCAGCATCTCATTCACAATGATCTTTATATCTTTCCAAATAGTCCCCGAGAAGCAAGTTTGGTGACTTAGTTTAGAACTATGCCTTAGATCATTAATAGTTCTGAAAATATTGATGGCATATTGTGAATTCAGAATAATACCTCAAATTGAATTGGATTTTTGATTTGCAGCAATGAGCAGCAGAGCCTTTAAAATCCAGAAGGAATAGGGACTAAACCACCAACCAAAGAGTACACATGTTAGAAATCATGGCTACAGCTGCATATGTAGCAGAGGAGGGCCTAGTTGATCATCAATGGGAGGAGAGGCCCTTGGTCCTGTGAAGGTTCTGTCCCAGTATAGGGGGATTGGGCCAGGAAATGGGAGAGGGTGGGTTGGTGAGCAGGGGGAGAGGGGAGGGAACAGTTTTGGGGTTTTTTTGTTGTTGTTGTTGTTCAGAGGGGAAATCAAGAAAGGAGATTTTATTTGAAACGTAAATAAAGGAAATGTCTAATAAAAAAGAGATTAACAATCACAAGAAGTGAAATAAATGCAAGATAAAGAGCAGTGAGATAGAGTTGAAAATATCATGAAGTTAGAATCAGACAAACTTGGATTCTAAGCCTGGGTCAACTATTTGCTTTGATTTGTTACAAGCTGCATAGCCTCAGGAATGTAATACCAGCCTTAATTTTTGCTTTCTACTTCTGTCAGTGCATATCTCCCAAAGGGTTGTCTGAAATTTCTTTCTTGTTTGGTTTAACTACTCATTCAGAGCACCCTGAGAACATAAAACTAACTTCTCATCTTTTTCAGGTACTTTATCAAGTGTATACTTTGTTACTATTGGTTTTGCTACTTATTTGATAAGGCAGTCCACTAAATAAAATGCATAAACCCAGAAACTATTCTGCATGTATTCTTAGATTCTTAGAAAAAGAAGGCTCTATAAAAAGAAAAACCACATTTATACTAATCATTCTATAAGGTTGAGTAACTGCTTCAAATTCTGTGATTGTATAGAGTTAGAATGTAGCAGATTCAGAGCCATTTATACTACTTCAGCAACTATCTACCATCCCTGTACCTGATACAATATCCATACTAACTATCACGTAAACCCTGGAAAATGTGTTTTTTTCAGACCACTAGCTTCTACTGGTGGAAAAGTTATGCATGTCATTGGATAGCATTTGAAACTTACTGTGGAGTTTTCCATTTTTTTTGTTATAATCTACTTACCTGAGGTTCCTATTCATATGACTGGTAAATTCCTTGATTTATGCCTTTTTTTTTGGTCTTCAGTAACTAACAAAATCTCCTGTAACCACTTCTACAGTGGAACATTGAAGCAATGTTATTTGGGACAATCTGAAACATTTTCCCTGAGGCATACTCTCTCATAGTTGGCTCAGAATAAACTGTTTTTCCCCCTTTGAAGTGAGAACTGTGTTTTTTATTTTAAGTCTCCACAGTAAAATGAAAATTTAAGATTAGTTTAAAAATATTTTACAGGTTGAAAACTAGAAAAATTTTAGACAAACCTAGAAATAGTCACTCAGATTTTATTTTATTTTTCTCTTGGTTTGTGTTTTCCTCTTATTGTATATAGGTTGTTGAGATACAAAATCCAGAACATTTTTGTTATAAGACAAAAAGCCCCAGAATTTTTATTGTATAATTTTAATTCTTCTTATTGATTTGAATCAGAGTAATTGGTATCTCCTTCATAAGTTGCCAGACCCAATGGCATTTTGCTAACACGTTGTTTTTAGAACAGTAGACTGAAGCATTGCTAAACTTTTAACATACTTCATAAAACTTAAGTACTTTAAAGAGTATGTATCCATATTCCTCCAGGTAAAAGTAAGTAATCCAAACTCTGTTGCATCAGGACCAGTCAAATTAACACATCATTATTCTAATAACCAAACACAAAAGGGAGAATATAAACTGCAGGAACATTCGTAGATGCTCTTGCAGGGACATAAAAGGGGAAGCAATCTTGAGGAAAGACAGAGGCTTAGAATATTAAAAACAGAAGATGAATAAAGCATTGTAAAAGAATGAGAGAGGGATCAGAGTCATGAGTTTATAATTGACTCACGGAACTTAACAGATTAAATAAAACATCTTTGTTTTTAATTCAGTGGAACCCACTACAGCATCATGTTTAAGCACAGAATTATAAATGGTAATCATGACCATGAAGAGTTTACTGATGGGATATGAACCTCCCTTTGACACAGAGACAGCCTTCTTAATGATCAGATTGTCCTAGCATTTGGACACTTAGAGAAGCAGAGATTTACAGTTTTAAGCTTCCATGGAGGGCAGGAATGCCCAATGGCCATTTTGTATCAGTAAGGAGCATAGATCTTGGATCATAGATCTTAGATAGAAAAGACCTTTGAGACTCCCAGGTGGATTTTTCTGGCAGGGAAAAGAAGCAATGAACATTATTACATGAAAGCTCTATAGACCATACTTCAACAAGTACTGCTTAGCAATGCCTAACATTCTGGATTACATCTGTCAAGGAAAGATTAAGTACATCCTAAGCCATTTCAGAGTAGCTTCTGTTTAGCTATATAATCTATTCCTACTCTCAGTAACACACACTTTCTTCTAAGAATGGAGGCAGAATCAGTGATAGGAAGGAAACGGTGTGAGTACTTGTTTTAGTAAATATAATTTTCCCTTTAAGGTAGCTGCATATCCTCACTAGTATAGTTTCAAGCAGTCAGGTGATATTTACTATTGCTGTTACAGAGTGTACAACCTTGGTTCTGTAGGCTTCTAAAAGAACAGTGCTTCTCAACCTTCCTAATTCAGCAACCACTTAATAAAATTCATGATGTAGTGACCCCAACTATAAAATTATTTTTGTTGCTAGTTTATAACTGCAAGTTTGCTAGTTATGAATCACAATGAATATACCTGTATTTGCTAGTGTTCTTAGGCAATCCTTGTGAGCCCCGGTGTGGTTGGAATAGGCTTGGCCCAGGGAGTGGTACTATTAGTTGTGGCCTTGTTGGAATAGGTGTGAACGTGTTGGAGGAAGTGTGTCGCTGTGGGGATAGGCTTTGAGACCCTCCTCCTAGCTTCCTGGAAGCCAGTCTTCTCCTGTTTGCCTTCAGAACAAGATGTAGACCTCTCACCTCCTCCAGCATCATGTCTGCCTGGATATTGTCATGCTCATCACCATTGATGATAATAGAATGAACCTCAGAGCCTGCAAACCATTCTCAGCGAAATATTGTCCTTTCTAAGTGTTGCCTGCATCTTTGGGTCTCTTCATAGCTATAAAATCCTAAGACAGCTCCCACAGTGGTCAGGACCTACAGGTTGAGAAGCATTGCAATAGAGCCTTCCTTTAGGTGCTTGTTTTGAAAAGAGAAGCTGTAAAAGCATATTTTGATATGGTCACCTCACTTGTCTTACTTATTCTAATTGCAGTATTTGCAAACAACATATTAGTCACAGAGTCCTTTAGTCATTCGAAGGGGCCTAAGAGTTAATGGTTTGAACTCATGAAGAAAGACAACTATTCATATGGGATCTAACACGCCAACACATTCTGTCTTGTCAGTCCACACAATGATGAAAGAAGAAGAAAAATCAACTTTGAGGGTCTTAGAAACTCAAGACTGTGAGTCTTTGGGCTGTTTTTTATTTTTCTCTATGTTTTATAACTTCATAAATAAAACAATATGATCAGATTCACTGAAGTATTTTGGAAAAGGCAAAAGAACATTACATGACTGCTAAAAGGTAAGTGAGTGTCATGTCAACATACGTCTATTCTACTGTTCTAGAAGATACAAGAGAGGACTAGCAGATCAGTACATGTCTAAGTCTTGTTTGTGCTCTTCAGATAATCTGATACTGATTAAAGATTTTTGAAAAGAGGGAAAATAGTAGTAAAACCGTGGTGTGAGAAAACATGCGTTTGGGAATAGTGAAAAACTCATTCCTCAATTAAGTCAGTTCTATGTGCAGTGCTGTAGCCCCACTGCTACCACAGGACATAACTTCATTGCCTCTTTTTTTTCCTCTTCAAGGGACTTGATGATGGGCAGTTCCTAAAACCATTCTGCCACACTGCTGATATCACTTTGAGTTCTTCAGTCTCAGGGCAACATCCAGCCCTCTCTACCAGTGTTTTATTCCACAGGCTGCTGACAACAAAGGAAAGGTGTCACATGGAGACGACTACACTCCACTTGCCAATTGAGCTTAGGTCCTAACAGCAGATGGTAGCTCTTCTACCCTGGCTGTGCACAACTGCATGAAGGCATTAAGTATTTTTCTCTTTATACTTGAGTTTCTACATGTTGCAAGAGATATGGTGGTAAAGCAGATGATTTATTATTATTGTTATTATTATTATTATTACTATTATTATGCTTATATCCAGGCTGCAATTTCCTCTCCTCCTTCTTCTTTCAGCACTCCCACCTCTCCTCCACCCCAGATCCACTCCTTCTTCACTTCCTCTCAGTTGAGGGCAGGCCTCCCAAGAATATCAACCAATCATAGCATATCAAGTCTATGCCATATTAGTCTACGCATATCCCCTCATATTAAAGCTGGATAAGGCAATATAGTAGGAGTAAAAGACTCCTCAAAACAGTCAAAAGCATCAGAGAAACCCTCCACTTCTAGTTAAGATTCCCATAAGAACATCATGCTACAGACTCATAACATAAATGCAGAATACCTAGGTCAGACCCATGCAGGGTCGCAGATTGTCTGTTCAGACTTTGTGAGACCTTATGAACCCAAGTTCATTGATTCTGTGAGTTTGCTTGTTATGTGCTTGACTCTTCTGTCTCCTACAATCCCTTCTGCCCATCTTTTGCAGGATTCCCTGAGCTCTGCCTAACCTGATTTTTGAGGCTAAATTCTTTCAAAAGAAATGGGGATATAATTTTTCATAATTACATTTTGGGGCTAGAAATAATAGCTTGAAAGTGAAAATGGGGTAAAGTGTGGTTGATGCTTTTTAAAGGAGCAAAGCTTCATAAGGTCTTATCACTCAATTATATGATATATACAAACCGCACAATTGGTTTTTATGTATATGTTAGCAGAGTAATCTGCTTATACATATAAGACATTTTTACTGTATTGTACAAATCAGTAATGCTATCTTACAAAGCCTGTTTATCTCTATTTACCTCTTCCTAACTACCCAATCAAGAAGGCAGGTGTATTTCAGTTACACGAAAGAGATGAATGAAGATATTAAAGTAGTATTTTTTTATTAGATATTTTCTTTATTCACATGTAAATTTTCCCTTTCCCAGGTTCCCCTCCAAAAAACAAACAAACAAAAACAACAAACAAACTCCTTTTGCCTCCCCCTTCCCCATGCCTGCCACCCCGCCCTCTCCCACTTATTGGCCCTGGCATTCCCCTACACTGGGGCACAGAACCTTCACAAGGCCGAGGTCTTTTCCTCCTATTGATGATCGAATTTGCAATCCTCTACTATACACATGCTGCCAGAACATTCAGTCCCACCCTGTATAGTATGCATTCTCTCATAAGTGGTTATTAGCCCAGAAGTTTGGAATATAGGAAGAATGACCCACAAACCACAAGAAACTTAAGAAGAAGGAAGACCAAAAGGTGGACATTTCATTCCTTCTTAAAAAGGGGAACCAAACACACACAGAAGGAGTGGCAGAGATTAACTGTGGAGCAGAGACTGAAGGAAGGACAAGCATATAGCTATCTCCTGAGAGGCTCTGACAATACCTGACTAATACAGATGTAGAGGCTCACAACCATGCATTGAACTGAGTACACTGTCCCCAATGAAGGAGTTAGAGAAAGGTTCTATGGAGCTGAAGGGTTTGCAGTCCCTTAGGATGAACAATTACTAACTAGTACCCTCAGAGCTCCCAGGGACCCAACCACCAATAAAATAGTATCTTTTAAGTTCAATTTATTAAAATGCAAGCCTACAAATTCACTTGAAAACTAAATTTAAAATAAAATTGAAATTGAGATGCTACACCCATTTTTTGTCCCCTTGTTTAAACCCATCCGGTGCTAACCTTTCTCAAAACCTTCCTGAGTTACCTGGTTTATTGTGTAAATTATATTATTACTTGTCAGCATTTGTTGGATGCTATTAGCCTACCTGGTGTTCAGTGGCTCATAGAGATTTGAGTACATCTTGCCTTGTTAGTTTTAGATTTCCTGACCAGAGAACATTCTGCTTGTTCTGACATGTTGGCTACTGAGGCCATTGCAGGAAGAAAAGTTCTTATCTTGAAAAAGTTCTCAATTCCTCTCAGAGAACAAGTACTTATTGTCATGTCAAAGCAGAAAGCAACTTCTTCAAAAGCCACATTTAAGAAATTAGTCTTGCATATAAAACTAAACAGAAAACATTAAGATACTTGATTAAATAATAATGAAATTGTCATTAATTTTTGTAACTTGACTCTTTTAATAAGATGGAAAAGGTATGGAATAATTGTCTAAAACATGTGATTGTAGAATATGGAATAATGGTGTTTCTAACTACAACAACCACGGAGTTGGAGATAAGGCAATTTTACTTTTATGCTTTATTTTCTATACCTAAGTACGTCATAGATTTAAGAAGTAAAGTCTGTTGTGAATTTGAAATTCTATATTTAAGTTTTAAAAATTCTTAACTTATAACATACCATAGAAGATAAGGTAGCATTTTCATACATATGATACACACACACTCACACACACGCACACACACACACACACACACACACACACACACACACACACACACACATCTTCCAAGTCCTTTGGCTGGTCTGTCCCATTACATGGCAGAGTTGAAAATTTCCCTCTAACTTAACAAAGTCAAATTCAAGGTCTTCCTAGCACGACTTGGGACAATGCCAAGCATAGCAGCATGCTGTTCGTGTCAGGTACAACTCCATCACTTTCTTAAGAAAGAGAAAGATTTGCAGAATATGCTAGAGGGAAATAGAGCAAATTTTTCATATATAATGTTGAATTACAGGCACATAATACATGTATCTTTTATACAGCCACTTGAAAAAAAATGACAGGACTGAAAATTATGTGCAAATCTTTCTGGAAAAGGTTTGTATCTGGCCAGTCAACACTCAGAGAGAATTGGGGACTTTTGACGTTACATCTCAGATAAGCACAACAGTGAATTATGGAGTGTAAACTTGACCTTCTTTCTTGCAACTAACAGACTGTAGTCCAGACATGCCAGTCAACTTTCTAATGTGCATTTTCATTATGTTACTGTCAAACTTTACAGCTCATCTCAGGATGTGGCTTCGTTATTTTTTGATTGGTTATGCAATGTTTAAATATCTTCATCATCGCCAGACAGAGAATCAAAAAAAAAAAAAAAAAAAAAAAGTTTGGAGAGTGGGTGTAATGTGAATCACATGTCAAAGTTCTTAAGTTAAAAGTCAAACTGAAGGAATCAGTATGACTTGTTATTGTCATAGCTTTCTTTGTTGTTGCTCTGCTCACAAAAGTCAAAATCTCTGAGAAAACACCTTTTAACCTGCAAGACTGATTACTTACTTTTAAGACAGGTTGTTTCCTTTATAAAAAAAAAAGTGTTCTTTCCTGTATTGCTTCCATGCAACAAGACTTGTCTAAATAATGATTCTGGCCAAATGGGAATCTAGTGTGTCAAAAGTCTACCTAGAAACATGTTTCATAGATGTCCATTAAGTCCATGTGGATTTTATGTAATGTTCTATTTAACAGTAACATAATAAAAATGCACATTAGAAACTTGAATGGCATGTTCTATGTTGCATATGATATTGCATACATATTGTCCAAGCACAGCACAATCATCAAAATTCTATGTAACTATTTAAGAGAAATATTGTATGTATGTATGTATGTATGTATGTATGTATGTATGTATGTATGTATATATGTATGCATGTATTCATTTTACAACCCAATCTCAACCCACTTCCCTCTTTTCCTCCCAGCCCCACACTCACACCCATTCCTCCATCCCCCTGCCATTCCCTCTACTTTTCTCCTCAGAGAAGGTGAGAACCCCCAATGGACACCAACTTGCACTGACACATGCCCCAGGAATAAGTGAATCTTCTAGCACTGAGGCCCAACAAGATAGCTCAGTTAGTTGAAGGGGATCCAAAGGCATGCAACAGAGTCAGACAGCCCCTACTCCAGTTGTTTGGATGCCGATATGAAGAGTAAGCTGCACACTGGCTACATTTATGTAGGGGGCCTAGGTACAGCTCAAACATACTCTTTGGTTGGTGGTTCAATCTTTTGGGAGTCCTCATGGGCTCTGATTTGTTGACTCTATAAGTCTTCTTGTGGTGTTCTTGATCCCTCCAACTCCATCTAGAAGACTCTTTGAGCTCTGCCTAATGTTTGGCTGATGGTCTATGCGGTTTTTTTTTAAGCAACTGCTGGATGAAGCCTCTCAGAAGACAATTATGTAAGGTTCCTGTCTACAAGCATAGCAGAGTATCATTAATAGTGTTAGAGGTTGACTCTTTCTCATGAGATGGCATTCAAGTTGGGCCAATCATTGTTTGACCAGCTCCTTCATTATCATTGTGTATCTTTTAGGCAGGTAATATTTGGGGTTGAAGGTTTTGTGGAAGGTTTGGTGTCCCTCTCCTTCCACTGGGAATCTAGCTATAGGAGGTGGCTGCTTCAGCTTCCCTATTTCCCACTGCTAGAGGTGTTAGCTAGGGTTACCCCCATAGAGTCCTCAGAGCTATCTCTGTCTCAGGTCTCTCATTTGTCCTTCACTTTACCATTCTTACTCCCAGTTCTCTTATCCTAGTTTTCCTCATACCTGATCCCTACCTCCTTTCTATCCCTAAACCTTCTCCTTCCCAGTCTACTCCCTCCATCTACCACCTATGTCTACTTTATTTGCCCTTGTGAGTGTCTATTTTATTTGCCCTGAGGTTCTCCATGTTACTTAGCTTCTTTGAGTATGTGGAATATAGTGTAGGTATCCTGTACTTAATGGATAATGTCCACTTATAAGTGAATACATACCATGGATGTCCTTTTGGGTTTGGGTTACCTCATTCGGGATAATATTCTCATGTTCCATCCATTTGCCTACAAAATTCATGATGTCCTTGTTTTTAATTGCTGAGAAGTATTCTGCTCTGTAAATGTATCACATTTATTTTTATCCATTCTTTGGTTAAGGGTTGTCTAGGTTGTTTAGAGTTCTTGGATATTATGAATAAAGCTGCTGTGAACATAGTTGAGCAAGTGTTTTTGTATTATGATGAAAAATCTTTTGGGTATATGGCCAGGAGTGGTACAGCTGGGTCTTGAGATGGAACTATTCCCACTTTTTTGAGAAACCACCAAATTGATTTTCAAAGTAATTGTATAAGTTTGCACTCCCACCAGTAATAGAGGGATGGCCCCCTTGCTCCACATCCCCGCCAGCATGTGCTGTCACTTGAGTTTTTGATCTTAGCCATTCTGGTGGGTGTCAGATGGAATCCCAGACACCTTTTGATTTGCATTTCCCTGATGACTAAGGATATTGAATAGTTTTTATGTGCTTCTCGGCCATTTAGAGATTCCATTTCTGAGAATTCTCTTAGCTTTCTAACCCATCTTTTAATTGACTTATTTGATTTGTTGGTGTCTAACTTCTTCAGTTCTTTCTATATTTTGGATATTAGCCCTCTATTGGATATATGGTTGGTAAAGATCTTTTCTCATTCTGTAGGCTATTGATTTGTCCTATTAACAGTATCCTTTGCCTTCTAGAAGCTTTTCAGTTTCATGAGGTTCCATTTATTAATTGTTGGTCTTAGTGCTTGAACTGTTGGGTCTCCCTGCCAGAAGTTGTCTCTCCTGTTCAAGGCTTTTCCCCCAGTCTCTATTCTATTCATTTATTGTATCTAGTTGTATGTTGAGATATTTGATTCACTTGAATTTGAGTTTTTTTGCAAGGTGATGAATATGGTTCTGTTTGCATTCTTCTACATGCAGACGTCAAGTTAGACCAGCACTGTTTGTTGAAGACATTTTCTTTTTTTCCATTGTAGGTTTTGGCTTCTTTGTCAACAATCTTGTGTCAGTAGGAGTATGGGTTGATTTCTGGGTCTTCAATTCTGTTCCATTGATCAATCTGCCTGTTTTTTTAATGCCAATATCATGCAGTTTTTATTACTAATGCTGTGTAGTACAGCTTGACATCAGGGATGGTGATACCTTCAGAAGTTCTTTTATTGGACAGAACTGTTATAGCTATCCTAGGATTTTTATTTTTCCATATGAAGTTGAGAATTGCTCTTTCAAGGTCTATAAAGTATTGTGTTTGAATTTTGATGGTGATTGCATTGAATCTGTGCATTGCTTTTTGGTTAGATGGCTGTTTTTACTATGTTAATCCTACTGATCCATGAGCATGGGAGATCATCTGATGTTATTCAATTTCTTTCTTCAGAAACTTTAAGTTCTTCTCATACAGGTCTTTCACTTGCTTGGTTAGAGATACACCAAGATATTTTATATTTTTTCTGCTATTGTGAATGAATTGTTTCCATAATTTCTTTCTCAATCCATTTATTATTTGTGTAAAGTTACTGATATTTTTTGAGTTAATTTTGTATCCAGTCACTTTGCTGAAGGTGCTTACTGATAGAATTTTGGAAATCACTTATGGATCTTATCATGTCATTTGCAAATAGTGAGGCTTTGAATTTTTCCTTTTCAACTTTTATCTTCTTTTTTTTGCTTTAGTTGTCTTATTGCTGTAGCTAGAAATTCAAGTACTCTATTGAATAGATATAGAAAGAGGGGTCACCTTTGCCTTGTCCCTGATTTTAGTGGATTTAGTGATTTTTGCTTTAAGTTTTTCTCCATTTAATTTGATGTTGGCTACTGGCCTGCTATATATTGCCTTTATTGTGCATAGGTATGTGCTTGTTATCCCTGATGTCTCTAGAAATTTTAATGTGAAGGGATGTTGTATTTTGTCAAATGCATTTCAGCATCTAATGAGATGATCATGTGGGTTTTTTGTTTTCTTTTGGTCTGTATATATGGTGGATTACCTTCACAAATTGTCGGATATTGAATGGAACATTTTTAAATAAACAACTACATGGGAGAACTACTTTTAAACAAAAATATAAATATATTCCCATAAACTTTGAATAATGATGCTGAAATAATCAGAATTGCTGTTAAAGCAACCTGTACTATAAGAATTATTTGAGGAGAAATTGCACACAATCCTAAGCATGAAGCAAAATGAGCAGGAAGATTTCACGTGCTCCCCTTAATGCACAGGACTTGGCTCAAGGCAATGTAGTCAATGCATTCATTTCACTAGTCACAAGAATGTCTTGTACACCTGCTCAATCCTAAGACTTCCTACTACAGGAAGACTAAGTACTGCAGATAAGTCATTACTGTCCAAGTATCTTCAGTGCCATCTCAAGCAAAGCCAGAATCCTTGTCTTCAGTCATGTTAAAAATATTATCCCTTCTCCATTTGCACAAAGAAAATTCTGGAGGGACAGTGAGCAATAGTGATAGATTTTAGCTAATGACAAGATTTATTGGACTGTCCATGACAATTCCATTAAAATTATTTAATGGAATTAAATTTATATTTACATTAAATTTATATTTTTAAGTACTTGGAGATTTCAATTTATCATCACTGGATATTCCAAATCTTTCCTCTTTATAAATTAAATGCTTCTCATTTTATTAATGTGAAAATAAGCTGACTAACATATTTGCTGTAATGGATATTATGAATCTCAACACAAGAGGAAAAAATTGATTCAGTAGTAGGAACAGCCACTAATTCTCCATGTTCAAAGATACATCCCAGCTCTCCATGCACCATGAATCTGAGCTGAAGTGGATATCATTGAGAATGATGAGGGCAAAGAAGAAACATATTATGAATTCAAAAGGAAGGGAAACAAAACTCCATTGTAAAACTTCTGCTTTGGTTTTGCTTGAAGGAGTACTACTGGGATTAATCTTTTAGGCAATTATTTCAACACAAAGCACATACATGTATGTATACATTTTCTGTAGTTGAATGACATGCATGAAATCCTGTCACTCTAGATCTTTCACCTCTGATTCCTATGCTGTGCCCTGTATACTCCTTCCTCTAAGTCTCTCAAATTCTTCCATTCCTCTTCCCTCTCCTCATGAAGTGCCTTCTTGGTTAATTTATTTGCTTCTGGTTTGTGCAACTTGGTTTATATCTATAGGTGTGTCCCAGCTAATATAGTGGTGCACATAACTAATCCCAGCACTTGCAAGGCTGAGTCAGATGAATTAATCTCAAGGATGAACTTCATATTGAGTCAAAAGAGACCAGGCTGGGCTACATGGTAAGATTGTCTCAAAAGAACATTTTCTTCTGCTCAAATTCTGTCACTGAAGTATAAGACAAGGCCAAACAACTCTGAGTGGCAGGTAATTTTCTAATCTGGTCAGCTTTAATTCCAACTGCTTCACAAAGAGACAGTAAAGAGCTTGTCATATCTGAAGGACAAGATTGCTTATGTTCTCATTTCTCCCCATTTTTACTATCCCTTTGTGTGTTCTTCTCACTGTCTTCCTCACTGTCTTGAGCTCTCCTATCATTTCAGAAATTTCTGTTTAGCTGAGTGCTTGCTTCCCAATATCATGTGTCCTATTTTCTTGCACCCTTTCTGCCCCCAAGAAACCTCAAATAAATCACCTTGACAGTGTAACCAACTGTAAAGCCCTCACACTGACCAGGGACTGTGGGTCATGTAAGTAGATGCTCTTTAACTGTCTGCTGTACAAATGTGTATACTAAAAAATATGACCACATGATAAAATTGTTTAGGGAATAAAAATACCCTCTTTCATCATTTCTTCAGTTTCATACTTCACTTAGAAGGGTTACGATCTTCTCCTCTTCCTCTCTCCTTCCTCCTCTGTCTTCCTTTCTCCTTTGTCCTCTTCCTCCTCTATCACTTCTTCTCTCCTCCTCCTCCTCCTCCTCCTCCTCCTCCTCCTCCCCCC